>JAILXH010283628.1:777-24352 GCA_023558415.1 Piaractus mesopotamicus | reverse complement strand
AAAAAAAAAAAAAACACCCAGAATTAAGATCATTATCTACATACATGCAATGATGTTTCCGTAACGGTTCTTCATCCTGTTCTCATCTTTCTTTGCAGAGTCCCATGGCGCAGCCTGCCCTTCGAAGAAGCTCTGTGGAGAGGAAATGAGACAGAGAGAGAGAGAGAGAGACAGGCGTTGAGGATCAAGGACAGGAAGTGAGGGAAATGAGGTCAAAAGGTTACTGCCTTAAATCATGACCAAGTTGGACTTCAAACGTGAACAGTCGAAGGGAAGAGAGTTAAGCTAACTAGATTCACATCATTATTTGACATCAAGGGACGGGAGCAAGGAACCCTTGGAGTAGTGTCAAAACCGAGGGCTATTAGAGGAGCGTCAGTTCAGTGTTTGTGGGCCAGGCTCCACCGTGGAACAAAAATGACCTGTCCATCTCACTGACTCCACTAAGGGGCTCGACTGGTGGGAGTTAAAGACTGAAAAAAAGCAGCTAGCAATGGGATCAAAAAACAGACACTTTCCCTGTACATGATGAAATATTAATGGTGTGTGGGGAATCTGGCAATTCTGAGCTGCTCGGCCACACAATTAAAGCTAATTATGAAGACAAACTTCAACAGCAGCTAGCATTTGTTCAGTGGGGGTGCGAGGGAGAGCTGCTGGGGTGTTCAGACTTGTCTGTTCACTGTAGCTTCTCGCTGCTGCCAGCTGCCTGCTCGACTCTCGATGGAGTGTAGCTCTGAGGTATAAATAGAGCATAATGATGCATTATTATCTGCAGCCGGCCGCGTGCCTCTGATACCTCACCATCCACAGACAATTGATATGATTGCTGGTGATTGTAAGCGACTACCGCTCTTTCTCTTAGTGAAGCTGAGCGTCCTTTGGGTCTGAATGCGATGATGACACAGAATTCGCAGTGAAGAACAAAGTGCCTTGATCAGCCTCAGTGTAGTTAATGACGCCAGCTCGAGTCCCCGACAGTGACAGCGGAAGCCAGGAGGGGACACCTGGGGGACTGCAAAGCTGCTGGATGCTACAGTCTAAATGTCTTTTCCCGGTGAACATGGTTAAACCTTGCCATGGGTTGGCACGGGCAGATTTATGGTTACGCTTAAATAAAGCTGAAATCTGTTTACCTTTTTCTGAGCAGTAGTTGAGCTCTGCTTTTCTAAACTTTCTGAGACTGTTAAAACTGCACATATCATTGTTTAACAGGGCGAGGAAATGAGAACTGTCTAATGTTCCCAGAAATGAGCTCTTAATATGCAAACAGTAGCTGCTCAGCGCAGCCAGGCTCAGATACGAACGCTATGAGCGCACCTTTCCGCCTGGATTAAAAGGATGAGGCTTATCACATGACCTTTCCGCTGACCAGGCTGGGCCTTGTGATAGAGGTGGCAGCAGTTGCCTTGTAACTGCGGCAGCAAGGGACACTTTGAAGGGCGGGCGTATTTAATGCAGATTGCTTTTCCTTCCGACGCATTGAGGCCGGTGGCGGAGACATTAAAGGCGGTTTAATACATATTGACAACGACAGGAAGACTTGGCTTCTCTCTCTCTCTCTCTCTCTCTTGCTCACTACATGGACATAGTTTAGATTTTCAAAAGCGGAGCTGGCTTGTTATTCACAGCAGCCTTGTGTCTTTGGAGACAGCTGTCCTTTCATGTCGTCTACGTGACAGGGAGCTGAGGCGTCTGGGAGGCTGCGGACGGGCGTGCGGGGGGGGGGTTATGAGTGACGAACACCTTTTAGACGCTTGGCACGTGTGGCAGGCAGTAATGAGATGCGGAGTCCAACGCGGGGACCACAGCAGGGGAGAATAATGAGAGGCACAGGCAAACTGGTTCAGACGCGTGTCAAACCTGCGAGCGTGCTATGTCAGCTGGAAGAGAACCCTCGCGAGATATTCATATATTCAAAACAGTCATAAGCAAATGCCTTAAAGAACATCTGCAGACTGTGGGCATGTTACAGAGTACAAACTTTGTCAAACAAATACTGATATAGCCTTTGCATGGGTTTCTGTGCAGTTATGGTTCATATCCCTGGCACAAAATATAAATTGCGATGGAAAACAGTCGGCATAAAAAAGAGGGATAAACGTTGCACACGTAGTGCTTCACTGAAATAGAAGAGAGGAACCATTTCCAGGCTTCATGGAAAAATAATGTTTTTTTTTTTAAGTCTAGAAACAATGAAGCAGAATCATTAAGATCTGGTGCAGCCTTGCAGCAGATGGAGACAGAATGAAAAGCAAAATAGCTGAAAGGGCGCTCCAGGCTGTGGCTGTCCCTCTAGGCTCTGCTATACTATTGGCTGGGCCTCAAAATCTAAGTCAATAAGCTAACATCTGATTGGTGGAGGTAGAAAACGAGCCCAAACATTTGTTCTGCTGTGTGCATTTTTTTAAAAGTCAAACTCAGGTGATTCTTCACAGAAGATTTCTCTTGGAAAAAAAGCAGAGGGCTGTGTCGAGGGGCCAAATCAAACAGAAAACGCAGGCAATAATAACAGATTTCATCAGCGTCATGCCTCCGAGCAACTCCTCAATAGATAATAATGCTCAGTCTCTTGCTCGGGTGTGACATGAACCCCTTGTTGTGTCTCGCACCTTTGTCTGTGTTGTCTCCCTGCTGGGGCGGATCAGGAGGGAGGGCGGTTATTAAAAATCAATCAACTGTTTTAGACAAAGCACTGCAATCTGCACCTGTACCTCTGACAAAACATGAAGCTTTTGGAGTTTCGGGAAAGGTGTCAAGTCAAAGCAAGTTCACATAAAAACAAAGAATCATTACGGAATTTGACAATGTGTTTTTTTCAAAATGCATCACACAAGCTGACAAGAGTAACTGTCATTAGTAGCACAGAGAGTTTTGTGTAGTGCATCACAACACCCCCGGCATGCTGCTATGATGGCGTGGGTTAGGGAAAAGGCCAGTCAGAATGGATGGCTGCCTGGATGCTAGCACTGGAGCTGCTCAGCAAAGCATGGCATGGTGTCCAGTAACAGGATGGAATGATGAGCATCAGCATGGAAGACACAAGGGGTCATAAGCAAGGCTGACAGTTAAAACTAGAACACTGGAGTTGAGTCTTCTTCCATAAAACACAATCAAAGGGATGTTTGAAAGCAGGCAGGATGAGGCAAGACCACTTCAGAATGTGTTCATTTATATGAATAGTACCAATGTTATTTGTCTACAAATACATAAGGGAGGTACAAGGGAGGTTTCAACCCTCTGTAAATGTACTATTTCATGTGATTTGAAGGGACAGGGTATATTGTATTGCAGATGTACCATTCTATGTGTTTTGAAAGAACAGAAAATGTAATCTGCTAACATTTTGGCACTTAGCATGACATGCTAAGTGAAGCTGAAGTTAAAGTAGCAGGTATATTACAGATATATACGCAGTACATGTTCATGAGCAGTTTGCAATATTACATACATCCTCTACAGACACAATACAGGACCTAAATGACAAGCTACTGGACAGTTTTAAGCTGGCAGGTTCTGACAAGTCATAATGCAACTAGCAAGCAACTAAGGACAACTTACAATCACATCCAAAAATGTCGGCTTACCTCGTTTAGCTTTTCCAAAGTTAATGTATGGAATAACAAGAAGCATGGATCAGGGGGAAAGATAAGTTAAGAGTTTAGTGCTCAGATTTAGTCCTCGTCATTTCTAAAGTTCATTGAACTAAGACAGGTAAGTGAAGACAGCAAACGGAAGGCACACGGCAATGGTTTTTGCTCTTTTTTCCAGCTTAATGCGCATTCAGAAATGGAAGATAGAAAAGAAAACAGTTATAACAAGCACTTTCACATGGAAGGAGGAAAAGGGGGAGGTGGATGCATCAATTATTCTGAAGACTGTATTTTTAACTTGCAATATTATAGCACTAGAGCTACCTCTGCCCTGAAAATCTTTATCCATAATGAATTGAGCCCTCAGGGTAGCCCCAAACTGCGAGCACAGGCTGGGCTGAACGGGGGTATCCAAGCAGAAATATTTATTTAATTCAGGTCTTATTTAATGGTGAAGCAGTGGGTTGTGGAGAAGAGCATGAGATGGAGGTTGGTGGGAACTACACTACAGGTAAAGCAGTTCTGTTCAGGACAGTGGAGATGCAAGAAGCAATGAAAAGGAAGTGCGGCCCACATGCGCGCACACATAGCCTGCACACACATTTACACACACACACGCGGTGGAGACAGGGGGTGACAGAGAGTGTGTGGCGTTTGTTTAACAAGGGGAGCTGTGTGCTCAGACTCAAGCGCTTAGCACTGCTGACATCTCTCAGTTGTCTTAGCCGTTAACAAACAGCCTCAGTCGCTGAATCCCCCAAGTGTGTCTGCCAGCGAGTGTGATTCGGGGGGCTTTCAGATTTACGGGCTAATTTTCACACCAGGACGGTTTAGGGTTGCTAGGTAGTTAAACAGTCGCCTGTCTTCGGGCCTTAAAGAGCTAATGGCATGGAGTCAACAAACTGCAGGAGCATGAACACAGAGCTGGTGGAGTGCAGTGGACACAAATTTGTGCTTTTTGCATAAAGAGAGACAGAGAGAGAGAGAGATACAGAGAGAAAGAGAGAGAGAGATAGAGAGATACAGATAAATATATATATATATATATACATATATATATATATATATATATATAGAGAGAGAGAGAGAGACAGCACATTTATGTGCAACATCATGCAAAGAGGTATAACAACTAAACAGGAGAAACAGAGGAGTAGAATAATAAAAGGACCAAACATAGAAAGACAAAGAAGATCAACAGCAAGAAAGAAATAAATAAATAAAGAAAGAAAGAAAGAAAAATAAGCACAAAAAAAAAAACACAAGGAGAAAAGAAAGAAGCAAACTAAGATGAGGTGAAAAAGAGGGGTGAAGAAAGAAAATAGAGACATGTAAAATAAACAAATAAAGAAAAGAAGATAGAAAGAAAGAAAGAAATGAAAAAATACGATAAGCAGCTGACAGTAACAGTGTGGACACTCACGCTGGTCACTAGCTCACCTCATACTCCTCTTTGAAGCCGTAGCCTTCAGCACACTTCATCTGCGTGATGTGCTGCAGCAGGTCAGCCACGCGGATGGCTGGGTGAAGCTGACCCGTCTGATACGGCACGTCGACCGCCTCTCTCTTCTTATAGGTGTGCGTGTGGGACTGCACCAGGCTGCTGGTGTCACTGGTCACCGTGTGGTTCTCATCTGCAGTGGGGGAGAGAGAGATGGGGCCAGAGGAACTGGTCAGGCCTGAGGCACCGCATACATCAAGGTCAAATTCCAGCAAACCGCAGAAGAAATGGATGAGTACAGGGTTTTACGATAGAGTTACAACATGAGAAAAACATGAGGAAATGAGCATTGCTATTACAGTAAGTAATAATATGTGAAGCTAATCATACAACATACACAGAGTTAAAGTGAAACATAGAGGTGCACAAGCTATAAAGTTTACCTGACTAGTTATTTCTAACAGAGTACAGTTCTAGAATAGAGTCCTGTTCTGGAAAGCTACCTGGCGGCTCGGTTCTCTACAGAAACTCGCTATCCGGAGTTGGATCAATGGCGGAATGAGCTTGCACAAATGGTGGAATGGTGATCTGTGTGCGGCTCTCCATGATGCATGGTACTGTAAGGAGGGTTACCTTAGCGGCTACAATGGCAATGTCAGATGAGACACCTTCACAACGACGTGGTGGGGGTGGGGGGTGTGAAACCAAAGAAAGTAGAATAAGAGAGGGTGCAGGTGGGAGGAAGGGGGGATGTCACATTGTCCACATATGCATGAAGAGGACGCCCATGGGTGACGGCCATGCTAGCTAATGGCTGCACAGGTGGACAGGGCAGGGCGAGATGCTACGCAAGGCCATGCGAGGTGACACAGTTTGGGGAAGGCAACCCTTCAGCATGACCCACATACATCTCCACCCCCAAAAACACAGGGCAGACTGGCAACTTACCATTAATTGGCACTTTTTAAGAGGATACATAACAGGTTAAATGTGAAGAAAAAAAGGAGAAGAGAAAGGAAACAGGGTATAAGCAACAAGATAGTTGAAACAAGAGCACCTAGACATATTTTTTGTTGTCGTTTTGGTCTTAAACAGACTGTTGTCCATAGACCATAAGGAGCCTATATTGAAATGCTGGCTGCTCTACAATGTGTTGGGTTGACCTGCCCATTAACAAATAATCAGCCTCAGCAATTTGCTGTCTTACAGTAAAACAAGAACCATTTGACATTAGAGGCCAAATCAGTGGTTAAAAAAAGGTGAACCCCACTGAAAACACGTCTATAAGTAACTCAAGTCCTCTTCTAGCATAGTGGATAGGTGCCAAATGTTTGGTTTGATGACATATTGTGATGCCTCACAAGATATGTTTACCATAAAATGAACATATCTAAATTCTTGCTCTTGTAAAGGCTAAAATTTGTTAGTTATGCTAATGATAAAGATTCCAGTTCACAAGAATATGAGCCAAACGTTATCTAGTCTATCCAAATCCTTCTTGTATGAGCTTTTGCACTGTCATTAAGAGATGTTTGGATGGCTGTGGGCCGTTGTTTTTTGCTTTGTGTGTATTGTATTGTTGGTTTGTTTGCTCATTTAAATGCACCACACTGTCACCCCCCCTCATCCAGTCCACATTATCTGTCCATGCACATGAGAGGTCATAGACATACGTGACGTCACACGCACGACACGGAATGCGGATGGGATGGGGTGAAGCCAACTTCAGCTCGGGGAGAAAAAACCCTCGCCTTACAGAGAAGAGGAAAGCAGGCAGGTATGGATGTGAGGAAGCCATCATCAGTAACGAAAACAAATCTCTCTCTCTCTCTCTCTCCTTCCCTCTCTTGCTTTCTGTCTATCTCACTTTCTCATCCTGTTGTGTACCTCTCAAAAGCTATCACTGCAATGCACACACAGTCTGGCACATGTCATACAGCTAGAGCTGAGTACTGCAGAAGCAGAAAGTGGAAATGGTGTCTCACCTAAGATAGCAGTTGGCACAAAGGGGTCTGCCCAAAACCCGTGTAGAATTTGGAGGTTACAAAGAAAAGAAAATACAGAAGTGAGAATGCAGATTTCATTGTGGAAATCAGTTAGCAGCAGAGCAATTGACAGTTAGCACTGCAGTAAAATAAGAGAAAAGTAAGAGAAGAGTCTGATCCAAAAAGGAAGAACTGTGTATGTTACAGCTCAGTACTTTGCTTGCATTATGCTGATGTGATGACTGACCAACTTGGTATGTATTAACGTACATTTACATATAAGCGTCCTTTATATGATTGCATTAATGGCTAAACATAGTTCTTCCTGCTTAGACCTACATGAAAAGCAAAACATGCTGATGCAACATAGCCACTCCATTACTGCCTTAAGAGATTTAAGGGTCCCAAGTGTCTGTAATAACTGCATAATTACACATTAACAATACACACAACAGCAATGTAACTACTGCTGATGTACTAAAAAAGATTACAGTAGCACAGCTTACTCAGAAGATGACACAGTATTTACCCATATAATTTGAAAGTGTAGCTTGATAGTTGGGCAACACTTTATTTGGGGTGGTCCTTTGTAGATGATTAATAAACTGTTAACAGACTATCAGTAACACATCAACAACATATCAATGAAGAAGCAGTAGTGCAGCTTCTGAATACACTGAAGTAGATGTACTGTTAATCTGTTACTTCCACTACGCAAAACCTAACTTTACCCACAACCTAACCCTAACCCTGGTCCTAATCCCTGGTTAACCTTTACTCCAACCCAAAACCTAATTCTAACCCTCATATGCTTTTGACATTTTACTGTTGAAAAGAACTTACACTGCATCTTTACAAGACATGCCAACTTTCCTAACATGTAGTAACCTGTAGTAGTATGCTTATGTTGTGGCACTGTTACATAACCAAAGTTCTGTCTTTAAACCATTCTGTAATATGATGGTATTTACACACTTTTAAAGATCAATGAACATTGAGATGTTCATTGATCTTTAAAAGATTTCAATTTATGTAGGTACTTTGAAATTGCAGATCAGGTTACCACGTTACAACAAGAATATACTTCAGTCACTAGGTGAAAGATAAACTTAAAAAAAGTGGACAATTATCGTCACATTCTTGTGGGTACAGGCCAATTACAGAACAGTGATTAAGAAATTGCTTTTTGAATAGTATAACACAACACATGCATTTTAATGAAAACATAAAAGTTGCTTTTAAAGATAAAGCATGTGCTATTACTGTATAAATACCACCTCATCACAGAATGGATTAAGGCAAGAACTTTGCTTTGGTTACCATGTGACAACATAAGCATACTACTACAGCTAGCTAAATGTTACGATAGCTGGAATTTCCTGTGCAGATGTAGTGGGAGTACTCCCATAATGTATACAATTAGATACCCTACAAATGTAATTACCCTTACCCTATTACACCTCTGTAATTACATTCTGTTGGAACTATTAAGATATACTTGATACATGTATATTAACATGAGCTTTACTACTGCAGTCCATCTGTTACAGTGAATCACCAGCAGTTACTCGTATCTATTGTTGTACATATTGTTATGTGTAACCACAGTGTTATTTGACCCTAAAAGTGAGACAATATAAGCAATAGATGTAAAAAGTGAGAGCTGTTTAATTTGGTGAGAGCATGGAGGTCAGAAGTCAGAGCTGAGGTTACCTGGGTAATAGGTGTTGGGCACGGAAGTGCTGAGTGTGTTAGTCTTCATGGTGAATGACGATGGTGAGGAGACAGCTTTTAACCAAAGAAATAAAAAGAGAAAGAAGGAAGAAGTACGTTTAAGGAAACATCCTGATTTTTTACATATTTACTTGACATTTTCATGTTGGTGCTGTTATAGCAAAACGTATCGTTCTCAAAAATGGTAAATTAATTGGAGAAGAAATCCTGAAATATACATTAATGCAATAAGGTTTTATTCCAAGTAATTTTGGACCATCTGTATTGGTCCATTTGCCATAAAATTCATCATGAAATGTTCAAACAATGTAAACGGCAGGTGGCAATTTCAGATTTATGAGGTTTTATATGACAGCATCAATATACCAAACATGGCTGGGTGGCTTTCTCCATGCTTGTCCCTGTGTTATTTTGAGGGTTAAGACATCCACAATTCCCCTGACTCCGCCAGTTTAACACATGCCACGTTTGTCTAGCTCAGTTTAAAATGACGTAAATAAGGCAGGAATAGCTCAAATTCTACTCATATTTTACTTAATACAACACGGAAAAAAGAAACACCCCTTCCCCGACTTTCACATAAACCAGACGTGTGTGTTCAATTCACGTCCATTCACACTAAATCAAAACAGAGCAGCGACGAGCACCAAGGGCTAGCTTACGCGGTAGGGCTGATAGTGAGGGTGGTGAGGAGCCGGACAAGCGGCTGACAGTGAGAACGGTCAGGTAAGGACCGGCTCTCTGACAGCTGCCACGAGGCGCTGTCTGCTGCGACCTGCCTGTCAATCAAAGCTATGGAGACAGACAGCAGGATAAGGTCACAGATGAATCGCCCTGGCGTCCGCCGCTCTTCTGTCCCGCTCGCTAAAAGCGCATGTTTATTTATTCATCCTTGTTTACTGCCCACTGCGCTAGGTGACACATCAGCCACGTCGAGCGGAAAAAAAGGTGCGGCCCTTTTGCAATATTAACCACTGTCAAGTAATCAAAGAAGCAATATATGTTTTTTTTTTTTGTTCCAATTTCATATTGTAAGAAGAAGAGGTGAACAGCATAGCTGCTTGGGTCTACTTTTACCTTTTACACATCCCTTACAGTTCTATAGCAGTATTATGCTTATTTTGTTTTATATGTTAGTGCATTATATGCCATATTTTAGCATACCTTATGTTTGGCAAAAACAAAGTAAGCCTGGGATGATACAAATGTTGTGTCATGATATCAACAACTAAAATGATCAGTTTTCCATATTATCACAGTATTCGTAAAATATACTGAATATGTTTTAAAAGCGTTAATTCAGTATATTATTATGATAACATACAACTTCAAGTGTTCTGTTGAATTTATACTGCGAAACAAAGATAAAGTAAATCAGCCCTAAACATTGTATCAAATGTGCCTTAATATTGACAATTTCTTTTACCAAAAAAGTAGCAGCCTGCTGTGATACAGATACAAATATCATTGTTGCAGTATCAGGTTCAGCTCAGTTTCTTCAACATTTGCCAAATTAACTGACTCCAGTCAGTCTTTAAATCATTTCACAGCCCATCTTTTTTCCAAATTGTATTCTGTTTCTGGCTAATTTCAGTTTATTTAGTTGTTCTACCATCACAGCTGCTGAGTGAAAAGCGTGTTTTAAAGCAACAACAGGTTCTGAATTTGAAATAGGCCTGCTGTCCCACTCTTCTTCAGAATCTGACCAAACTGGCTGTAGATCAAATATTATCTTATGGAAATTTATGTAATCTAATGTGTTCATTTTCTCTTTTTGTACGTGATAAAGTAGAAACACAGTGACAGTTAACTGCAGCATAAAGTTATTACTTCAAAAACCAGTGCTCAGTAGTATAATACATTCATTTTGGGAAAACAAAAACAAAAACAGCTGTGTCTACAAACAACAGCACCAGTAGAACAGTTCTCAACCAATCAGACAGTGCTGTCAGAACTAACTGTTGAATAAAATGTAAGTAAATCTGAAATGATCACAGCACTACTTCTGTTTACTGTTCTGATTATAACTATGTAAACATGTTCTGGTGTGTGTTTGCAGCAGGCTGTTTACTTCCACCATGACTTTTTAAAAAGACGGACAGGGTTTTTGGATCATTATAATTATCACTGGGTTTTGTGCCACAGTACATCATCAAAACCATGAACCATCCCATCCCTAGAGTAGAGTAAGATAAAATGGAATCCTCTAAAACCTGTTAACTAGAAACTAGAGAATAATTTTTAAACAGTGCATCACAAAAACAGATGGAGGATCCACTGGAATGTATGGCTACGCATGGACAGCACAATAAAATGCTTAAGTTGCATTATGTTTGTACGTTTACATGGACTGATGAGCATTCAAATATTGTCAGAGCTAAAGAAATTGATTGCGTCAAGACTTCATGAAAATGGTCATCTGGCTATCAGACATATAAACCAGAAACAACGCGAGGTGGAGCTCAGGGAAGGGAGCCGTCTGGCTCCAGGTAAGCAGATGGATGTGTGTTCCAGCCGCTGCTGAGCCAGCACCCTCTGAGCGAGGGCTACTGGCTAATCTGGAGCCCCCACCAAGGATTTAGAAGAGTGAGTCCCAACTGTCCTGGGGGAGCAGCAGCTGGAGCACAGGGACACCGGCCCACCCCAGACTGAAGTTGCTGACCAACACAAAGCAAAACACTGAGCTCACAAACACTAGCCAGGTGTGACATGATCTGTTAGCGTCCTTGGGGGCAAAACCCTAGACATAAAAAACACTGTAGTCATTGATTTTTTCCCCGGGTAAATGCCAGCTCCTTTTTTTATGTGTGGGATTAGACTTAACTCTTGTCTGGAAACTGGTCTGAAACATCTTTATTAGATGGATAAATATAATCACCGTCAACTTTATTAGAAATGTCTACCTTATATTTTGAGTGTACAACTATGTTACCATGCACAATTTGTCATTCACCATTGGTCAATTTTTGACAACAGGTCAAGCAACAGATGAGCTACAGTCTCTAACTGTACATCAGCAAGATGGACCTCTTGGCTCTAATAAATAAACTATGCCAACAGTTTCTCATCAGCTAGAGATGTAAGGAAGGTTCAAACGGAGGCCAGTGAAGTATTATCAGTGAAATACTCACTTCTTCCATTGAGGTTGTGGGTGTCCATGAAGGAGATTGCCTCGTCACAGTTGGTGCCTTGCTCAGTGTAGCTCTTGTCCATGGAGTTCACCATAACTGTCATCTCCTGCCTTGTGCTGCTTAGAGTCTCCTTACGCTTCTTTGCAAGTTTCCTTTATTAAAAATAAATAAATAAATAAAGTAATAATGAGACACATCAACTAGACTGTTTCCTAAATGAATGAAATAATGGATGCATGAATGAATAAGCAGACAGTTTTATTAACTACATAGCTCCACTGGGTCAGTTGATTTACAAAATGCCAATTGTTCTGAATTTTACCAGCATACACGTCACATCCTGTCTGTTAATTGGGAAAATTCTAACCAAAAAGGATATGCTCGTTACTGTCTAGCAAGGCTCTTACTCTCCTCTGTCATGCATAGACTCATCTGGTCATTTCTGACCTTGCACTCGAACGGAAACACGGTCACATTAAATGCCAAACGAGATCAGCGCTCTTCCAGTGCTCGGAGCAGAAAGCAAGGATATAGAACACGACAGCAATGGCCTTAAATACCTGCACAATGACTGCTACCATCTCACTAATGCGCCCTCTTGAGACTTGTTGTCACTGCGAACGGGGAACAGACTCTACTCTTCCTGACGAGAAAGAATATGCTGATGAAGAACAGAAACCGGCTCTGAGAAGAGCATTTCGCCGTGGGCTATGTGATGCTGCCGGGGGTTGACTCGAGAGCTAGGAAGGGCACGCCGGTGCATGCAGCTCACTCAAACGACTTTGCTCCTTGCCTCTGTCTTTTCACTTTTAATTGAAGGAATCGGTGAGGCAGGATGTGGCAGCTTTGGTGATGATGACATACGGTCGTCATGGGGATTGATGCAATGTTAGTCTTTATCTTGGGTAACTTTGCCAATGTGGGGTTACAGATGACTCCGCTGCAATACAGCACAGCCAGGGATTGAGGGAAGGGAAGACTACTGCCCATCTTAAAAGCTGGATGCTTACAATCCTAAAGACTCTGAATCCTGGGTTGATTCAGAGCGCATCACCTATGTCAGGTTTCATGGAGGACAGTAGCCCCCAGACCTGGCTCTGGTTCTGGTACTCCTGCCTCCTATAATAGTTTTCCTGCTCTAACATATCTAGTACAAGTCAGGAAAGCCTTTTAAGCTCTAATCTGTCAGTGGATCTAGACTTCCATTCACAATTACATGCTTTACCTACAAGTTTCAGAGTAGTTACTATAGATCATTCATAGTGGTTATTTCATAATATCCTTTAATGGAGTGTGTGTAGTGCAATAAAATACAATAGGAACAGTATGATTGTGTCTTATTTCAGACAGCTGAGGAAACACTCTGGAGCATGATGTTTGAGTATTGTGAGGTTTACACCTCTTTTACCTTCTCCAAGTGAGGGGAGGGGCTTGTTATGCATCTAAGCCTGCAATTAGGGAAACTGTTGAGCTCTACCATAAAGGATGCCAGTTCTTCAAATGTTAGTGATCACATTCTAGCAATCTACCAAAATAGAGTAGTAAAACTATGTTCATCAAGGATGTTATTCCTTGACCCACTTTAATTGAGGTACATTTGCATTATTTTGTTTGCATCTAATTCTGGTATAATCACCAAATTATCAAATGAGTTTGGAACAGTGTAGCATAAAGAAGACATCAGATTTGGCCTACCATAAAGTTACCCTATGCTGTAAAAAAAATGGTTTTAACTTAAAAAGGTAGCGTTTGAGCTGCTTTAAAATTTTGACTCCATTGAATGTCAAACGGTAAGTTAATGGAACAAGAATCTGTTTAATCCATCAACTTCAAATAAGTTCAAATAACTCAAAATTTGAAGGCAGCCCAGACACTAACCTATGTAACCCCACCCCCTCAATGAGAGATCCAATTTTATACTATGTATAAGCATTGTCATTTTGGCCCATGGGCAACCACAAACATTGTACTTTGGCCCCACAAGACAAAAAGTTTCCACAGCCCTGGTTTACATGCTGCAGTCAAGTCAAGACGTGATACTTGGGATTTTTTTCACAACAACTTAATTTCAACAATATTAATGCTTTGCTTTGTGCTTCTTCAATTAGTTCAGTTTAGATTAGTTAAAAACCCCAATATCAGCACCGATGACAGTCTCTGCACCCATAAAGACAGAGCCCTAAGCCTGCACACGCCTTAAAAGCCTGTTGACTATGTTAGTCTGCTGACAATTTTTCTCACTGATTTTCAGACTGACTTTTTGCATCTTCGTTGCTGGCTCTGTTACCAAGATTTTGCCAATTTGACTTGAGCCAAAGGCACTTTACCAGTCTAAATCTTAATCACCTCAAATACCAAACTCAACAGTCGCATCTCAACGCCCAAATAAGTAAAAAAAAAAAATTTTAAAGGTTAAAAAAACATTTTGCCCTTTTACTCTACACATCAACAATTCCTTGGAATACTTTTAACACCAAAGATCATGCCTCAGTGTTCTGTATTAGTAATCATAAAACAGAAATAACTTTTCTACCAAACTCTCTGGACTAATCTTTGAACACTGAGAGCTCCCCAACCACTAATGTGGTGGTGAAAAAAGTGCAGCGTGAAAGGGGCTTCAGTGCCACTATCGGCAAATGGAGGCTGCAAATATGATTATCAGGTGGGTGAACATCACAAATCCCCTTTAGAGCGGCCGCGCAATCCAGCATTCCGTTTTGGGATCCGCCGGCCATTTTAATGTGAATGGTGGCGCATCTGATGGCTGCCCCCTCCTTCTTTCTTCCCTCAGGGTCATGGGGGCCTGGCCGGGGGACACAGTCTTATCTCTAATGGAGGCCCCCCTCGTGCGATTCTGATGGATCCTGCTCAGCATTAAGTGGTCTAAAACAGAACAGCAGTGGCCAGCCAAACCTGGCCCCTGCAGCCCGCACATTAAACATAAATAAATGAAAGTAAAGCCATTTCTCTCTCTCTCTCTCTCTCTCTCTGCCCTCCTCTCCTTCAAGCGTTTAGCCGCTGAAGGTCAGAGAGATTGGGGCTTTTTACAAATGGAAAAAAGAGAGAAGTTCTCCAATAGCCCGAGGGGATTTCTGGGCAAAAATGCAGAGTATAGTCACATTAGCCATGTCTCCCCTGCTATTTCTTCTCATGGCTCTCTCTACTCCGAATGTAAACTTTTTTGTAGTTGTTGAGTGTTTTTTTCTTTTATATTTTATATATTAAAGCACCATCGTAGAGAATTTTGCCAGTGTACTTAACCTCAATGCTATTCAATATTTCTGTCTCCTCTAAGTGGTCACGTCTTTTTTCCACATGAATTCGCTGTCCTGCAGAAACAAGCAGAGGAATATCTGATGCTGATGCTATCGCAGTACGACTGGCACTTGGCCTACACCTTCTCGCAGTGTGTTGCATGGCATTTCCTCTTGTCTGTCTAGATTACATCATCTTAATTCACCTGATGTGCTGATGCACTGCTGACCTACTCAGCACAAGGACTCCCCTTTGGGACCTGCAGGCCTTCACAACAACTTACAGTGAGACTTACAGACAGACCCCCAAGACACTCATTAGAAACTAATTTATTAAGGAGGGTAACCCTTGTATTGGATGGCTTAATGAAACTATGGTGCTCTGTTGTGTCCTGTCTAGCAGAAGTAATGATGATGTATATGTTTATCATGGCCATTACATTGGCAAAATGGCTGCACAATGTAACATTCCTTAATCATTATTGCATTATCATGTTTAAGGCTTAAATAATCTAAAAAACAAATAATTTTGGTCGGAAATAACAGGCAAATCTTTAACCACTTTACATCAAATGTTCATAATGTGCTTTAAGTATGTCAGAAGGCATATTACAATAGTAGCTTGTGGCAATAAAATTCAATATGATAATTTTTCCATATAGTGTGGCCCTAACCTGTATATTGAACAACTACATTAATTCCACCCTTTCTATTGCATTACAGTGATAATTAGCTCAATTTTTGAATAGTTTTTTGGGTACATTTTTGACTCAGATATTGTAATGATTGCAAAAATCTAAAACATTGCAATGTGACCTTTTGCCCCAGTGTAACACATCCCTAATGCCGTCACTGTCCAAAGAAAAACAAGTATCTCCAAAATAGTAATTTTACAAGAGAAGGCAAAAACACTCTTACCTTTCAATGTAAGTTAATGTAAAGAGATTTTATTCTAAGTCATGTTAGAGCATTTCTGTTGACCCATTCATCATGAAATTTTCACACAACTTAAAGGGCAGCTGGTGTGTTGAAATAATGTAGAAAAATAAAAATCGACAAAAATGGAGATACATGGTTTTCTTTAGACAGGGACAATATACATATACAATTCTGTGCAAAAGGCACTACCATAAAGAACTAACACTAAAAGTAAAACATACATTTAGATAGATTAAATATAAATAAACATACGCAGAGTAAAAAGTTATATGTTAATCAGAAGAATATAGTTAGAAAACATACATTTAGATAGAGTAAATATAAATAAACATACGCAGAGTAAAAAGTTATATGTTAATCAGAAGAATATAGTTAGAAAAACAGGTTTACTGAGTGACTTCTCGCTGCCGTTGCATGTTTTTGATAAACTCCATCAACAGCGCTTAATTTGATTTAATGAAGGATTAATCAGCTAATGCAGGTATTGGATGGTAACTGGACTTCCTAAAGGAGAGCTTTACAAAGTGACAGACATAAATTCCTAATGTATCATTTACTGATTTGTATTTATCATAATGTTAGTGTTCTTTGTAACTAACAAATGCTTACTGCCAAGATAAAAAGCTTCAGATATCATTTTTGCAGATATCACTTTTGCACAGTTCTACACGTTTGCCAAATAATTCATCAGACATCAGCTACGCAAATCAGACATCAGCTACATAAACTCACACAGCGCTTTTGGCAATACCCATTTAAATGAAGAGAAATTCACTACAAATGAAGCCGACAAAAAGAAAAACTATGACATTAAATTTGATGCAAAGTGTTCGTAAGGAGAGCAAGCCAGGCCTTATGCATATAAAGTATATCTGAGAGTCTTAGCTGCTGTTTCACAACTGTATGGCAATTTATATTCACAATTAATCAAATCTGATTTACTGCAAGGGGATTTCCAAGGTAATAACACTTCAAAGTGCAGAGATCTCTCTTTACCCACCAGAGCCTAAATCTCTCTGGTGGCACTTTCCAAATACCGGCTTAAAATTTACAGGCCCTTGTCATCATCCAAATCGGCATTTGTTTCAGATGCTTGCGTCGGCGAAGATTTGTCACCGAGCAGTCATTCTCCCGCTGCACTTAAAAACAAATTAAAGTGTCTGCAGAAAGTGTTGGAAAATTACAGTGGGCCCTGTAATCACAGAGTTACTGGCAGAGTCGAGCTCATTTCGAAGCATTCATGTTATGGGGAAAGAATCAGAGCTGTTAAATTGGGGACAAATTCCAGCTTGCACAACACTAATGACTCAAGCGACAGACATGGGCTAAAGCGCTACAGAGCAAACACAAAGAGCAGAAAACAATACAGTGTCCTGCCGGTTAAATGAAGAGAAAGAGAACAATACGAGCTTATTGCACGTTCCTGTCATAATGGATGATTCCATCCCTTTCATCTGCTCGAAGAGAATGGAAAATCGCACCATGCTAAAGACAGCAGGAGTTTAAATGCAAGACCTTGTGATTCCACAGAAAGCCTGTGGTACGTTTGAGGGGTATAATTGTATCTCATGCCGTTATCGCGACCATTGAAAGGAGAAAAGCGGCAGGTGACCCTTAAACGCAGCGGTGCGCGGTCCCCGCTAATGGACGGCCGTGAGCTAATGAAGCTCTCCCACAGTCACTGGCTCCAAATTAATCTCCTGCATTCAGTTTGGTTCCATATGGCTGCCAGCACCCTTCTATCTCCCAACATTTCTGCAAATGGGGGACTCAACAGGAAGTTAATAGTTTAACCGCTTGCCTAAATTTGTTTGCTGCAAAAATGACACTTAACGTACGCTGTCATCTAATGTGTAATCTGTAATTCGGTATCTGGGCATTAGGCCCATTAGCACAATAAATACTTAATGCACTTGGGTGGGTGTGGGGGTGGGGGGTGTTTCACAGAATCTACTGATTCTCATTTGGATACACATTAAATGGTGTATTTATGTGGTCAGATGGTTAAATGGTGGGTTAATATCTCTATTTCAAAAAACAATATTAATGTCACAAATAAACCTGCACTATAGATAGATACAGTCATGTGAAAAAGTAAGTACACTCCTTTTGTGACATGTGGACATCAGTATTCGATCTTCAGCTCGATATTATGTAAAGATAAATGCTAGGTAACAGAACCAGAACAATGCAAATTATGGAAATAATCATTTCTTTAACAGTTTACTGAGATGTCATTTATTCTGTTGGAAAAAATATGTATACCCCTGGCTTCAGAAACTGGTATTGCCCACTTTGCAAAAACATCTTTACGAAGGTGTTTTCTATAAGTGTCTACAAGTTTCTGATACCTGCTGGGAGAAATTATTGCCCGTTCCCTCATGCAAGGATCTTTCAACTGTGCAATGTTTGAGTTTCAGGCATGTCAAGTCTCTCCGCAGCATTTCAATGAGATTCAGATCTGGGCTTTCACTAGGCCATTCCATAACCTTCCACTTCTTCCTTTTGAGCCATTCCTTTGTGGATTTACTTTGTATGTTTGGGATCATTATCCTGTTGGAAGGTCCACTTTTTCAGCTTCAACTTTTTGACAGATAGTCTCATATTCTTCCCAAGCACTCTCTGGTACGACAGACAATTCATAGTCGATTCAATGACTGCAAGTTGGCCAGGCCCTGAGAAAGCAAAGCAGCCCCAAACCATAACATTTCCACCACCATGCTTTCCAGCTGATATGAGGTTCTTCCAGGATATTCTCTACCAGTGTTCTAATCATTATTTACCTGATCAGATGCACCTTATTTCAGTGTGACGCATCTGAATCAGTGATATATGTAGGGGTATACTTATTTCCACTTCCAAATTGCATTTTTGTTCATTTCATTTATATAAAGGATGACAAAAATGTTCATTTTAAGTGTCAAATTTGTTGAAAAAAATATCCAAACTTTTCATGAGGTGTACTTACTTCTTCACATGACTGCATCTAATGACAGTGTACCCCAAAGTTTGCCTGGTTCTAAAATGAAGTCTATTGAACTCTGTGGAAAGCACAACAGCCAAACACGCTATAAATGGAAGGTATTAAATGTACACTAAAACCCCGACATGTAGTACCATAATTACTTTGTTCCATGAACTGTTAAACTTTTTTATAGCAGCAACTACAGGCTCTACTGACTAAGTCCTCAGTCGCTGTATTGCCTGCACTCCAGTAGTAAACTTACATTTTCGAGGTTATAGAGGGTGACAGCAAAGCTGAATGGTGTTTGCGCTCGCAGAATGCAGAGACAGCTACAGGGCCTTTCGCAATTAAATGCTCCAAATACCACACAACTGTTGAATGGAAAGCCAAACACAAAACAGCTAAACAGCATTCGCCCATCCAGCTTTGCTTCTATCTATTATATTTGCAATGCCAATAATACAAAAAAGCAAACATAAGGCATTCTAAGCACATAAACAGGATTCTACTGTTTACATTCTCACTGTTAACTTTTCTTTCTTTCCCTATTTTACTTACATTTAGCAGTGTCAGCATTTTGCCCTGTTTACCCAAGACACTCAGGCGCATAGTTTAGAAATGACACAACCTCGGGCAGCACTCGCATCCAAAAGCTTTAAACCAGCAGCCTGAGTTTTTGCCTCAAAAAGCAACCTTGGCATGTGCATACAGTACGGGAATGGAATAAGCTCACTGTCAACAACAGCAGAGTTGGCAGACAAGTCTGGATTAGCGAGATGTAGTCTGTATGCTTATGCCTCAAGCACATTTGTCCCCATTTTATTTTCCATCTCTGTAAATGATAATGTTTCCTACAGTAGCCAACGCTGCCAACCATCTGGAAGAACAGTAGCTCCTCACTTGTTAAAAACACAAACACTCAATAAAACATAAAAATCTGGTGGACATTTGGTTTTGTTCTGACTTTTTTTTATTTAAACTACATTAAACTCTTTTTAAGAAAGTAGAGCTCCAAGTGTGCAAAATTTCATAGGCACCTCATGCTGCTTCATTTTAGTTTGAGGCATTGCGATTGTCTCCGTTTCATGTATTCACTTGGGAAGGAGGAGTGAAACAACTGCAGGGAGTTTGACAAAAGCGAGAGCAGCCTATTTCCTTGCAAATGTCAGGACGCGCACCTTCTCAGGGTGAAACGGGGAGAGCAAGCAGAAGGAAAATGGAAAACAAATGTGAAAGCACTCTACAGAGCTCCACCAGTATCAGTGGCAGAAGAAATGTCAAAGAGGCCTGTACGAAGTCTTGACACTAGATTCATGCTTCAGCGCCCCATTAGGACATAAAAGTGTATGTGGCCCATTCCACAGAATAGGTTCAAACTGAGGCCTCACAGTAAAAACAATTAAGTATTCAGACTTTAGATATTTACAAGGATTATGTTATTATCTGTTCAAACCCAAGGTATTCGTTGAGATAGCAATAAGCTAAATACATACAAAAGCATCATTAATAGGGAACTCTCTGTTGGGAGGTGGCTGTCCTAAACTCTAGCTCCTGAATTTTGAGTTGTGAAAATAATACTTACTTATCTTCAAAAGATCTATGTAATTCCTTTTTTGTTTATATTTCAATTAGATTCAATCTTTAAAAAAAAAAAAAAACTTTGTTCAAACATGCTGTCCCACATTCTCATGTCACTACCGAAACAAAGTTTTAGTTCATAGGCGGAGTCTTATTTTAGCCACGCCCCTCCATTTTAGAGCAGGAAGTGAGACTGCATCCCTGTCCCTCATGGCTACGTGGTGAGCATTTAGATTCCATTGTTTTGAAGTAAATGTGCCTCAAAGACTGAAACATTAAGAACTGTCCATACCAAAACACATATTTTCTGCAATTAAGTAAAGCTTTTTTGTGTTTTAATGAAAAATATTATGATTTTTTTGTGCGTACAACTATTCAAAGCTGTGTCTGCTAGTCACGGAAGGACTAGCGACTTTAAGATATGCATTTGGTTTCAGTTTTTGGTTTTTGTTATGGTTGTTTTGTTAGGGATGAAATGGAATGTTCAAAAATGTTTTTTAATAAAATAAATATTACTGAGGTACAGGTCATTCAAAGCAAGGATTTTAGTCTAAAGGCCAAGTTTGAAGTCCATTTTCAACTCAATTTTGACTTTGAATCACTTTGGCAGAATGATCCATATGGGTTAACCAGAACAGTGCTGTGAAAATGATAAAAGATGCTAATTAAAGTAGCTGCATATGTAGCAATGTAGCATGACTTTGACTTTTTCATAGCACTGTATGTATGTGGTCACACATATGACAGATTGGGCTGTTATGTCATACAATCAAGCTAACACTAGCACGGTGGCACATTCATCACTGTCTTTTCCAACCTGTCTAGTTTCCATTTGCGACAACAGCATAGTCCATCTCAGTAGTGTGGAAATTCACTGTTATGTACTGACTCCAAGCAAGGACTGCTTTGTAATTTTTTCTTAAATCTTGTAAAGTTTGTCTAACTTGATAATAATTGCTACAAAACTCCTAATCCAGGTACAATTAACAGTGAGCTGGAAATTCTGACGTGCAAATAAAAAGCAGGGTACTTGCTCAGTAGCTTGCTGCTGGGGAAAGAAAATGACAAACGACAGATTGGTGGCGCTCGGCGGCCGAGGCGGCGTCATCAATCCTGAGACAGGAAGCCAGTGCTGGAGAAGCTGCTGAGGGGCTTAAAGAGTCTGACACCAGCTGAGAGAGAAACGCATCACTTCAGATGAGAGATGCTCTCTTTGTAGCCACTTTGGCAACTCGGCAATCCTGCTGTAGCTGCAGCGGCCCTGCTGGGCTCACTGTCTGCACACAGCCACAACAGTCTGCTGCCCCGGAACAGTTGCTGACTCTTTTAAAGTGCAATGCTAATATTGCAACAGCTAGACTCAGGAGTCCAGCGCTGCCACACAATGTGTGGTCTTCAGCTGGAGGAGTCTCTGGAGGGAAGCTAACGTTAAAAGGCCAGACAAAATTCTGATATTTTGCAGTGATGGGCTTGTGTGTTTCAGTTACTGACAAAAGCACATCAGAAAACTGAAGTGCAACAACGGGACATACGCTTGTTTATTCAGCGGCCCCCCAGCCATCCTGAAATGGTGGGCGTAGAAAGGACAAGTTGAAGTACACACGCAGCCGGTCACATCCTGCTGTGCCTTCGCCCCACACGCAGAAAAACGCATCAACTGCCCATGCATACCTAATGCTAGCAAGACAGTCACTGTCCCTGTAGATTCCTCTCTGAACCTTTCAATTTCGCTCTCTGTTCTTTTCTCTTTTTTTCAAAAGCAACTAGAGATTTTCTCTTTCTCCATTCCATATTTTTTCCCCTTTTTCGGGCACAAGCTCTTTCCATTTGAAGTTTAACCTGAAACCCTGCAGATAGAGAGGGCCTAGGTTGATAGAGATGAAAAAAAAGTGAAAAATCCTTTTAAAGAGAGGTAAGTTTCTCTCTCTCCTTTTTTTTCAGAGAGAAAAACATAAATAAAAGCCCCTGCCGTGATGTGCGTGGTGGGGAGCTGTGATGGCCGGGGCCTCTGGAGAGCAGAGCTGCAGATGTACCCTTGAGCGAGGCACTCTGTCCAGACCGCCATTGCAGAAAAAAACCCATTCTGTTCATCATTTACAGCTATAAATCTGGATGTTTGGCAGGGGTGCGCTGACACCGACCTCGGGGTAAAGCCGAGACGGACATACAGGAGCATGATGGCATCTCCATTAATATGTAGAAAACACGCTCTGAGAGAAACATGGGAGCACTGGGGGCTATTCATTTCACAAAAAAGATATTTCATTTTTGATATGCTGGCAACGGCTGAAGAGACTGAATGGAAAAATAATCTGAGCGAAACTATCTGCGGTGCGTTCTTCTATATTAAACCTTCGCAGAGGAGAAGAGCTCTGTTTCGAAATCTATAGAACCATCCCCATATCTGAAGTGACCCGCACATGTGTATGCCCTTGAAGGACCAGTTGATCATTGAGAAATCCCCTCCCCCAAAAAATGGTGGGCATAGGAAGGACAAGAAAAAACTTAATGAGAGTTTTCATCACAAACATGGTCATGCAATATTATCTCTGGTTCTACTTGGTTTAAGGCTGTCAAAGTTAATAATTTGGAAATGTGTTAACATGATAAACCATTAATTCTACTAATTTGGTGGTGACTGCCACTACAAGCCCACCAGAAAGGCCAAGACAGCCGTTTTTTTTTTTTTTTTTTAATGTGATAACTTTGACAAATATATACCCCCACATGTACTGTTACCTGACCTATACTAAAGTAGTGCATATTTTCATATGACATTGTAATAAGAACAAAGTACAAAAATGTGCATCTACCACACATTCTCAGAAATAAATGTACTAAACTGTCACTGGGGCAGTAACCCCTCTTGTCACTGGAGTGGAACCCAGGGGTTCATCTCATTTGGGTGGTGGATCATTCTCAGCACTGCAGTAACACTGACGTGGTGGTGGTGGC
>JAILXH010283614.1:5820-17548 GCA_023558415.1 Piaractus mesopotamicus | reverse complement strand
CACACACACACACACACACACACACACACACACACACACACACAATCTAAACCACTTATCCTCCTGGGTTGCAGGAGGGTGCTGGAGCCTATCCCAGCACTCATTAGGTGGAAGGCAGGAAACACCCTGTGCCCTGTGTGCACTATAGCCTAATTCAGTTGGCCAAGTAATCTGCAAGGAATTTGTCTTTGGTTGCACAGTAGTTCACAGCTATACAGTAACTGACAATAACTGACAATAGTTTCACACTCTTACTTTAACACAGACATCCATACCTGAGTTCTTCCACACATATGCACTGTTACACATATAGACATTCACACAAATTTACATTTAAGACAATAAAAGAGTACAGCAGCCAGTTAAAAGGTAGCAATACTCAATTAGACAAGGTTAAAATAAAATAGAATCAGATCAAATAAAACAAAAAAAAAAAAAGTAGCAGGGCTTATGTGCAAAGGCTTATGTGCAAAAACTGTTCATGAATGTAGTGGTGTGGGTAAATAAACTTTTCTGAAGTGTGGTTGTCTTAACCCTCATTTGGCACAGGTTTGATGGGTCAGCATCTCTGCAAGCTTCCTAGTTGTGTAGGAAATACATCCTCTGCTGGGCTTTTTTTGTGATGGAGTGGATGTTGGTCTCCCATTTTAGGTCTCTACTCTCATATGGCTCAGCATTGTCCTTTGCCATGAAAAAACGTGTATACAAGAGAAAAATATAGATAAGAATATAAAAATGGATGAAGAATATAAAATCTAAAATATGAGAACATAATAAAATACAAGAATATGTGCAATGTAAAGTGTGGATGTTTGCTGTAGATGGACTGCAGGTCAAGGAGCTCCATTTGAATAATGCACTCAGCTGATTGCACCACTCTTTTGGCCCTCAGGTGGCACTGCATTAAAAACAGACATGATTCTGTAGTGGAAATCACTGCATGGGCTTAGGAACAATTCTGAAAACCACTGTCTGGGAACACAGTTCATCACTGCATCCACAAATACTAATTAAAACTCTAGAATGCAAAGAAGAAACCATATGTAAACATGACCCAGAAATGACGCCACCTTCTCTGGGCCTGAGCTTATTTAAAATGGACTGAGGGGAAGCGGAAAAGTGCCCTTTGTGCCAACGAATCAACATTTGAAATTCTTTTTGGAAATCATGGACATTGTGTTCTCCGGGCTAAAGACCACTCAACTTGTTATCAGTGTACAGTTCAAAAGCCAGTATTCATGATGGTATAGGAGTGCATTAGTGCACATGGCATGGGTGACATCTATGAAGGCACCATTAATGCTGAACAATAAATACTTATAAATGTTTTGGCAACGTATGCTGCCATCCAGATGAAATCTTTTTCAGGGAAGGCCTTGATTATTTCAGCAAGGCAATGTCAAACTACGTTCTGCATGTGTTACAGCAGCACTGCTCCATATAAAAAGAAACCAGGTGCCAAACTGTCCTGCCTGCAGTCTAAACATGTCACCTGCTGAAAACATTTGGAGGGTTATGAAATGAAAAATACAAGAAATGAGCCCCCGAGCTGTTGAGCAGCTGTAATTACATATCAAACAAGAATGGGAAAACATTTCACTTTCAAAATTACAGCAATTGTTCTCCTCAGTTCCCAAATGCTTACAGAGTGTTGTTAAAAGAAGATGTAATGAAACAAACTGGTAAACATGCCCCAGTCCCAAATTTTCTGGAATGTTTTGTTGACATACAATTCAAAAGGGTCAGCGGATGCTGAGGTGCATAGTGCACAGAGGTCGCCAACTTTCTGCAGAGTCAATCACTACAGACCTCCAAACTTCATGTGAACTTCAGATTAGCTGAAGAACAGCGTAGAGAGCTTCATGAAATTGGTTTCCAAGGCCGAGCAACTGCATCCAAGCCTTACATCACCAAGCGCAATGCAAAGCGTCGAATGCAGTGGTGTAAAGTGCCGCCACTGGACTCTAGAGCACCGGAGACGTGTTCTCTGGAGTGATGAATCACGCTTCTCCATCTGGCAATCCGATGGATGAGTCTGGGTTTGGTGGTTGTCAGTAGAACGGTACTTGTCTGACTGCATTTTGCCAAGTGTAAAGTTTGGTGGAGGGGGGATTATGGTGCGGGGTTGTGTTTCAGGAGTTGGGCTCGGCCCCAAAGTTCCAGTGAAAGGAATTCTTAATGCTTCAGCAGACCAAGAGATTTTGGACAATTTCATGCTCCCAACTTTGTGGTAACAGTTTGGGACGATCACTTCCTGTTCCAACAAGACTGCGCACCAGTGCACAAAGCAAGGTCCATAAAGACATGGATGAGCGAGTTCGGTGTGGAAGAACTTGACTGGCCTGCACAGAGTCCTGACCTCAACCTGATAGAACACCTTTGGGATGAATTAGAGCGGAAACTGCGAGCCAGGCCTTCTCCTCCAACGTCAGTGTCTGACCTCACAATGCGCTTCTGGAAGAACAGTCAAAAACTCCCATAAACACACTCCTAAACCTTGTGGAAAGGCTTCCCAGAAGAGTTGAAGCTGTTATAATTGCAAAGGGTTGGCCGACATCATATTAAACCCCATGGATTAAGAATGGGATGTCACTCAAGTTCATATGCGTGTGAAGGCAGACTAGTGACTTTTGGCAAATCAAGTATTCAGAACAATTATAACACATACATTGTTACAATGAATAAATAAACAATGTAGCAGCATAACTAACCAAAATAAGAGAAAGGAGTGTAAAGATAGCAATAATAATAATAAATATAACTGCAAGCAGTGATGAGCAGCTCCAAGTACGCATCAGCCTAATTAGACCAATAGGCAATCATGGTAAAAAAAATACAGTGTGCCAAACAAAATTAAGCCAAAATACCTGACAATGAGTGAAAAATCTGACATAGCATGTAAATACAGCCTTATTCAGGTCAGTGAACTGAATCAAATGGCATCACTTGCTTAGCTATAGACATTGTAATAACCTTGTAATAGTATTTTTGCTTATTTTTTGAGTGCTATTGCGCCCCCCTTAAAGGCCAATCTTGACCAAATGTTGCACACCCCATCTTAGTGTCAACATATACAATCTTTTAAAGTTTTGACATGATCTGAACAATGACTGATGAGTTATAGCAAATCAAGCTAGCAATGTCATGGCCACAGTGATTTATTGATAGAGCAACACCACGGAGAATGAAAAAGTCAACATTTTTTTGATAGTTATCGACCTAGAGAGAGCAGAGAGAATTTGTAGATCAAAGTTGAAAAGTTTGGATCAAAATCCTGAGACTAGTTTGAAAAGAATGATTTTCAAACAGTTAATGATCACAAAAAACTATGTATTTTTCTAAGAAACATCCGAATGCAGCATTGTTTAAGACATTGTACTACATTAGATTAATGTAGGATTTTGGTCAAAAAATGGTAATAATATATTAAACATGTAATAACATATTGATTTTCATAAATAGTACCTCCCAGTGGCCAAATCTGTTGAAACTTCACTGGTTGTTAGAAAGTGGCTACATATAGACAGCATTCAAGTTTCATGATGATTGCTCAATGCTAAGTCTGTCAAAAGCCTGCTAAATGCTGATTGGCTAATGGTGACCATAAATTTCAATGTATGAAATTGTCCATATAGACTCACTTATAGTCTGTCAAATAGATGCTGCATGCAAAGTTTCAGCTTGATCGGATGTATGGATGCTGAGAAACAGCTATGTAGACGTTTGGCGTATGCGCACAAAAATCAACATTCAACATGCTACCTCAGAATTTTGTTCTGAATAAGCTTGTCAAGTTTCAAATTTTTTGGGTGAAAGATTCTTGAGTTAGAGAATTTTAAAATAATTAAGAATTATTTTTAATTTTTCCATGAAAACTGTAGTTCGCAAAAGAATGTTTTGCGTATTTTGCAAATTAGCTCAAAATCTAAGTAGACGGAGCTAAAAGTTTAAAATTACAAAGTTGTTTGTTTGGACCCAATTTGTTTCTAAACATTTTTATTTACATGTTTTGAGTCAAAATGCGTTTTGCTGCACTATAGCGTCCCCTTTAAGCCGATTGGGCTCACATCATGCACCTGAGTTGTGGGAGGGTCTATTGCCTATTGACCAAGTTTCATGTCTCTAGGACCTACGGTTTGGTCTGTGCGATTCATTTTAGGGAAGAAAAAGAATAATAAGAAATATAGCCGCAAGTGGCAATCTGCAGGGTCCAAGCACCAAGAAGACAGTGAGGATTTGTATAGTGGCCTCTGGTCGGCAGCAGATATTTAGATTTTTAAGAAAGATTTTTTTCCTCATGATTCTCTGGTGCCCAGAGAAAATTGTTGCTCTGACCAAAATGTTCTGAAATCAAATTATAGGATTTCTTGTACAGTACAACCTACACATATTTGCAAAGTGTTACTTCTCATTAAGATGCATAATCTGAAACAATTGTCATGTTGTTATTTTACTCTTAGACAGGAATAATTACATTTTAGATTTTTGGCAGTAAATTGAACATTGTAAGAGCCAACATAAGCAGAATCAAGCCAAGTGTCATACGTTTCCACAACTGATTATTATCAATATACAAATCGATTTTGGTCACAATCAGAGCATAACTGACAAATTTGTGGTCCCCTGTTTCAGAATAGGCCAGACCTAACTGATTATTCCATAACTTGCAATAACATTGTGCTTAAAAGGCAAGATATTTTAAATAATAATTGATCTTGAGACTTCAATGGTTGTTTTGAAACCAAGTTTGAGACGATGCAAAAACATTTCAGCAAGCATTATGAAAACATCAATTTTCAAACTGTAATGATTTACAGAAAAACAATATATTTTTTTAAAAGACTTGTACAGGCAAAATTGCTTGGCTTGGTGGAATACATAAAATTCAGAAACTTCCTTTGCCACAAGAAATATGTTGCAAAGACTATGACCATAAGTATTATTGAAGTCATAATTTGCATTTAACACTGATGTTCCCTCTGCTAGGCAGAAAAGATATTACCATGACTGATTATGTTTCCAAATTCGGTTGAAGTCAAATTTCCTGTGCAATTTTGGAACATACATATAATTGCAGGAACATACATATAATTGCAGGAACATACATATAATTGTTTTAAATGTTAATGAGATTCTTTTCTTTATTTCAATCATAGAAGAATATGATAACATTTTATTAATTATGCACTAGATTAAGTACTGTAGGGGCTTATGACAATCCATTTAAATGAAACTTTGCATGTTTCCTCAGAAAATAGTATGGTATATGTTTACCAAGATTTATCACAATCACCTGAAAACTAAAGAATCTATAGCCCCCTAAGCCAGAAAAGTCCAGGCCGAACAGATTCATCGGTGTCTCATGGCCGTTCTTTGCAATAAAGTCAAGGTTTTTTTGATAATTATTTACCTACAGACTCCACAGATTGTTTTAAGACCAACATTATTACAATTGTCTTAAAATCCACAGAATAGTTTGAAAAGCTCAATTTTCAAACATTGATCAATTAAAGAAAAACTTTACAGAATTTTAAAAGACTTGTATTTGATAAAATGTCTTTCTCAGTGTAAGCAATGACATGAATTGATTAATTTTGATCTATTGTAAAATTTACAGGACTTATTCTTGTTTATGTTCTATAGCGCCACCTCATGACCAATTGAGGTCAAACTTTATAGGCTATTAGAGATTGCTTATGTGGACAAATGATATAATTTTTGTGATGACCAATGATAAGCTCTCCAAATGCCTGCTGAAAGCTTATTGGCCAATGGCAGCCATATTTATCCAATGACTTAGTTGTCCTTAATAGATCACGTACATAGTAGGCCGTGGATGCAACATGCAAAGTTTCAACTCAATTGGCCTAGCAGTTGTTTAGAAACAGATTGTTGGTTGTTATAGCGCCCCCAATTGAGTAATCGGTATCAAACTTGGTGGGCTTCCACAGAATCATATAGCATACAATACTGATAAGATTGATGAGAATTGACCAAAGCAATCTCGATCTGTAGCCACTTATGTGAACTAAGCCAAACCCAGAGGGGCTTAATTGGCATGTGGCAGCCATATTGTTTTGAAAATATTAACATTTTTTTGATAGATGAGACTAATAGAAAAATGTAGATATCACATATTTTGCCAATTATGATGATAAATGTCGGGGCGGAGCTAAAGACATGCAGTGGAACTTTTATGTAGAATAAAGCAGGGATTATGTAGAAGCAGGAATTTTGACTGTAGGCCCCACAGTTCAGGAGATATGGGCAAAAACGTAAAATGTTGCTCTATAGCGCCACCATCAGGTCAACTGGGGTCATTTCAGTTGCCTAAATGGTTGGGGGATTCTACACCTACTTTTGAAGTTTGGTCTTTGGATGACTTACAGTGTCTTCTCCACAAACCGTTTTAGGGCAGAAAAAGAATAATAATAGTAAGAAGAAAAATAGAAGAAGAAAAATCCTAGCAAAAGCAATACGGTTCCATGCACCTAAAGGTGCTTGGACCCCTAATAAATATAGCCACACACGGCAATGAGCGGGTTCAAGCATGCAACAGCAGTATGAGCTCTTCTGCAAATAAGGCCTCTAGCTGTTTGGGTCTTATTTATAGGCAGAGTGAATAGAACTGAAAGGAAGTCAGTCAATCAAAAGCCCTTTAGTTGCCATAAACAATGAGCAGAGGTCTTTAAGCATAATATAGGTTTACGTTAATATGTACTGATCTACACTGGGTTGTAGAACATCCAAGAGGTTGTCAACGTAGATGTCAAAACTACATGAGTAATGGGAGCATTTCTCACATAGTTGCATTTGTAAAGTGGTTTGGTTCTATATATAGCCCTTTGATTTAATGTAGGCCATAATGAGGCGCAAAGCACTCATATGGGGTCCTTTAGGTGTAGAGGAGCTCATTGAAAGTGGGTCAGAATTTGTCAAAAGGCCTCAACATGATATGACTATTGATCAGGGATCATATACAAAGAAGTTTACCAAGTTTTGGTCAGATCGACCTTTTGACCTTTGCATAATAAGCTTTTGTAGTCTTTGAATGAATAAGCCAGAATACCAGACAAACAGTACAATTTCTGACATAACATGTAATTACAAATTTATTCATATGAGTGAATTGAGTCATATGGCACCAATTATTTATCTATAGACCTTGTAATAACATTGTAATTGTATTTTTATTGATTTTTAAGTGTTTTTGAGTACTAAAGTGCCCCCTAAATACCAATCTGGACCAAAATTGGCAAACACCATTAAAGTCTCAATTTGTAAAAATCCTTAAATGTTGGTGATGATCTGACCAATGTCTGACGAGTTATAGCAAATCAAGCTAGCAATGCAATGGCCACAGTAATTAATTCATAGATTGACACCACACTGAGTAGAAAACTCAACATGTTTTTGACAATTATTTACCCAGAGAGGCCACAAAAAAGTTTGGATCAAAATCCAGAGACTAGTTTGAAAAGTAGGGTTTTCAAACAGTTAATGATTACAAAAAAAGTATGCAGTTTTGTTCATTTGCAAAATTGTTTGGCATAATGTACTACAATTGATTCATATGGATTGTGCATCAAAATTGTAACAATATAGTAATAACATGTAATAATATATATATATTTTTAATAGCACCCCCCAGTGGTCAAATCTTTTGAAACTTCACTGGTTTTTAGAAAGTGGCTACATATAGACACCACTCAAGTTTTGTGATGATGTTGTCAATGTTAAGCTTGTTAAAACCCTGCTAATTGCTGATTGGCCGACAGCCATTAAATTTCAATATATCAAAATGTCCTTAGAGCCTCACTTATATTCTGTCTACTAGATGCGGCGTTCAAAGTTTCAGCTTGATCATATATACGGATGCTGAGAAACAGCTATGTAGCATTAACTCTGCGCCCTAATGACATATGCACACAAAAATCAATTGGCTACCTCAGAATCTTCTACTAGATAAGATTTTCAAGTTTAAATTTTTCTGGCTGAAGGATTCTCGAGTTATAGAATTTTAAATTAATTATGAATTATTTTGAATTTTTCCAGAAGAGTTCATTAGCATATGGCAGCCATTCTGTATAGAAAAGTCAATACTTGTTTGACAATTATTGAGACTCAGGCTCTTCTGAATTTTTTTTACATCAAATACATGAGGATTGGACAAAAACTGTAGGACTAGCTTACAAAAGTAGGTTTCATATATTATGCAAATTAGCAAAAAGTCTTTGGGGGTGGAGATAAATGATCCAAATGGCAAAGTTGTTTGTTTGGACCCAAGGAATCAGGAAAAAATAAATTTTGTCTGTAAAAATTTGATTTAGGAGTTATTAGGCAAAACCCATTTTTCTGTGCTATATTGACACCTTCAGGCACATTGGGCTGATGTTGTGCGCCTGAGTAGCGGGAGGGACTGCTACCTACTGACCAGGTTTCATGTCTCTAGGACCTACGGTTTGGTCTGGGCGATTCGTTTTAGGGCAGAAAAATAATAAGAAAAACTCTGACAATTCCAATTGGGTTAAATGCACTGCATAAAAAAAATGTGAGAGAAAACAATAGGGTCCTACACACAGTACACAGTTGCTTCAGTGTCTGTCATACTATGCACAAACCAAAGAAGAAGTCATTCTACTGCAGCATGTAAAATTCCTTTACTTTACTTAAGTTGCCAAAACAGTTCATTAAGTTGGTATATTTGCACCCCATTGAATTGACTCATAAGTCAATTTGAACACTTTATAAAATGAGTATTACCAATAAGTAGGTAACCAAAACAGCCTTACATTTAACGTCCTTCATACTATGAACATATCAAAGATGAAGTCTTACTACAGCAGCATTTTAAAGTAATTGGCAGCTAAAGTTACCAAATCTGCTCATTTGTACCCCGTCTGATTGTCTTATGAGTCAAACTCAACACATTATAAAATGACCATTTCCGATAAGTAGACCAAAAAAAAAACCCCACATATTTTGGTGTAAAGTCTGTCATACTATGAACATATGAAAGATAAGGTCCATTTACAACATAAAAGGCTGCATTTGAAAGCCTTAAACTTTTTCAATTACAATTAAAGTTCAGATATAGTATGAATCTTTACTCATACGTACCCGAGGAGGGTCGTGGCCAAAATAGCAGTGTTGGGCGAAGAAGGTTGGACATCACAAATCGTCCCTTGTGGCTATATTTCTTCTACTTCTTCTTCTTCTTTTTCTTCTTCTTATTATTATTATTATGCAATGTTAAATAAGTATGGTGCATTCGTGAACAGTGGTGGACGAAGTACACAAATCATGTACTTGAGTTAAAGTAGAGATACCCAAGGTAAAATATTACTTCAGTAAAAGTTGAGGTCCTCCCTTTAGACCTCCACTTGAGTAAAAGTACAAAAGTATTCGCTTTCAAATGTACTTAAGTATCAAAAGTAAAAGTACTAAAAGTTTAATTATGACTTTAATGTCCTATTACTATTTTTGTAACAAAACTCTTGCTTCATCAATTCATTTTAGGGGAAAATACTCTAGTGTCACTCTTGGACACTAATCTTTAAATAAAATGTCATTAATTAGTCTGGCACTGATGTCTATTAAAATTATCATACGCACAAAACACTGAAAGCAAACAATTTCCATTAGGTAGAACCGAGTGGCTCTGAAATAATCTTTTGCAAACAAGCAAAGTTTCAGTTTAAGATTTATTTGCAACTTAGTTACAAGTTAAAATTTATTAAAACCTGCTTTAAAAAAGTGAGAGTTTTGCAAAAGTGTTTCTATAAATTTAGAAAAAAGACACATGCCAGTCACAACTGCATATGTGTACATATTTCTACATTGTGGTCTATTTACACAAAGTTAGGTTGGAGTCAGGAGTTTCTTCCATCATTTATGTTGGAATAGACACTCCCAAACTTTAATGCTGTTACACTGATGTTGAACCGTGTGCACTGGGTCGGTATGTCGAACAGGTCAAAACAAGCTCAAAACAAAGTGCGCACTGTGCCCTGATTGGTGTTCTTGCTTTATGCTTTATGCTTTCATTTTGACATGTTACTTTTTTATACACACATAAGCCAAAAGGAACGACAGATTTTGCATAATGTAGTGGAGTAAAAAGTAAGATATTTGACTTTGAAATGTAGTGGAGTGAAAGTAAAAAGTCGCCCAAAATGGAAATACTTCAGTAAAGTCTCAACTCCTGCCAAGCTCGATGGTCCCTCTTCTTTTATAGATTTAATTTTAGCATCACTTACTGTCCCAGATCTAGGAACACTAAAGCGGATGCCCTCTCGAGAATGTATCAAGGTGATAACAAGGACACAGATCAGTCTGAGCAGGAACCCATTCTTCCCCCTAATGTCATTATTTCCTCTATTCACTGGGAGGTTGATATAGAGATCAAGAAGGCATTAGAAGGTACTCAAACCCCTAGCCAGTGTCCCCCTGAAAAGCTTTATGTTCCCAACCAGTTTCATGATAGATTGATTACTTGGGCCCATACCTCTCTCACAGCTTGCCACTCAGGGGAAACACATATGCAGCAGCTGTTGTCTAATTGATACTGTTGGGAAACCATGAACAAAGGCATTCATTCTTTTGTTGCTTCTTCTTCTGTTTGTTCACAATGTAAAACTCCCAAGACTCCGCCTGCCAGAAAACTCGTCCCCTTACCAGTACCTAATTTTCCCTGGTCCCACATTGCAATAGACTTCGTCACTGATCTGCCTGGATCACAAGGGTTTCCACTATTTTCTCAATCATAGACAGATTTTCACGTAGCATCAGGTTCATTCCATTTATTTCACTCCATACTGCATTTTAAACGGCTGAGACCCTTTTCAATCAAGTGTTTCATTATTTCAGCATCTCTGATGACATTTTATCTGATGGAGGTCCACAGTTTACCCCTTTAAGTCTGGTCTGCGTTCTTTGAACATGTGCGGGTATCAATCAGCCTGACGTCTGGATATCATTCTCAATTTAATGGTCAATGCAAACGCATTAATCAAGAATGAGGTAAATTCCTTAGAATGTTCTGCTACAACAATCCAACAGACTGGTCACGATTCCTTCTGTGAGCCGAGATTGCCAAAACACACTCATTAGCTCAGCCACAGGATTAACCCCATTCCAGTGTGTGCTGGGATATCAACTCCCTGTAGTGCCCTGGACAGGCACTACGACAGATGTTCTAGCAGTTGACATCTAGATGCAACTAGGTGTAAATATAAAAACAAGCTTCAGTAATTGTGGTTCTATATACAACAAGTTTTGCTATGGATTGAATTTTAAGTTAGAAGTTAAATGGCAAAAGGTACAACATTAGGCTGCCTTTCTAAGTAGGTCTGTTTGGCTGCTCTCATTACAAAAACCAGTAAGCAGAGACCCTACAAAATGTTGTACTAGACAATGTAATATACAAATGTAATACACAAATTCCACCTGTTGTTTTAAAATGTATGTATAATTCAACATTTTTTAAATGTAAACAAAGTCATTTAGAGTGGTTTGACATGAAATGCTTTGTGCAGAAGAAAGTTGCACTTGAATTGTTATAGGTTTAGCTCCTCAAATAAAGTTATTACATTAAGTTGTTATGATTTTGTTGCCAGACACCTAAGACAATATTTTACAATAATTCTGAAAAAAGCTTTTGGCCTAAAATGTATTTTTTAAAATCCATTTGTGGCAATGAGGCACATTGAGGGTGTTATAAGTAAAA
>JAILXH010283579.1:54314-65929 GCA_023558415.1 Piaractus mesopotamicus | reverse complement strand
GAGGTAATGTAAAATATGTTCATTCTCTCTTTCAGCTGTTTAACACTACTGCCATATTGTCAGGTTTTGTTTATTGGAATGCGTTTGGTGTGACTAATTAAGGAGTCGACAGACGGGGAGGGCAGCCAGACTGAATGGATAATTTTGGCTGCTCTGGATCTCCTGCAACGCTTTGGCGCAGTGCTTCAGAGAATTGAATGTACTTCTGTAAGCTGATCCTCTGGTCGGCTTATAAGGACAGAAAGCTATTAGAGCGAGACAGGGCACGCTTTAGCGAGTTATGTGTTTACATGCCGACCAAAGGTCACCTCTCAAGAACTTGAAAATGTGTGTGTGTGTGTATGTGTGTGCTATTGTGTTTGTATTGCAGGATGTGCTGTATAACTGCTCTTTCAGTAATGGTAGACAGAGATTGGATAGTACATTTTCACCTGTTTTACGTAACTTTGTTGTTGCATATCAAAATGTATTCTGCTCTGGTAGGGACCAAAGTTTGCCTAAAAACCTTTCCAGGAGATGCAGTGGTGCAAGTGGGCAGGCAACTGGAAATCTCGCCTACCAGGACAGGTAAGAGGTGTGTTTGTGTACATTTTAGTCAGTGTGAAGGGGGAGAGGGAAAGCAAAGGAGGAAGACAGCAACGCTCAATGATTACAACAATGTAGTTGCCAGATCAGTAATTGAAAAGATCTGTTAGATATCTTGGTTTCTTTTAAATGTTACTGAGTTTTTAACAGTCAGAGAGGGGCACGTGGTCCTGTGTATTGTCAGAATGATGGACATTACATTCTAAACACAGATCAGTATAACAGAAAAGCCTTTCAGACATATCTAAGCAGAAAACAGGGATTAGTGTGTAGAGAGTGTGGAAGGTCTTGGTGTGATACCCGTCTCAGTGTTCATCATGACTACACAGTCCACAGGAACACAGGAAGAGGATGCCTGTGAGTTCCTCTTTAAAATCATCTTCATTGGAGACAGCAACGTGGGAAAGACGTGTGTTATCCACAGCTTCAAGTCTGGGGAGTTCAGAGATAAACACCATAACACTATTGGTGTAGACTTCACTGTGCATTCCATGGACATTGATGGCAAGAAAGTAAAGGTGAGTACACTGAATTGTTATTGTCACCAAGAACCAGGTGAATCAGTGTTTGTTTTTACAGATGCAAACATGTTATGATTGACAGCAGAATGACAAATACATGTTAAATAATCTTCACTCACACAGTCTCAGTAAAATGTTTTCGAAGCACCAGTTAAAACCAAAACAAATCAGGCAAAACTAAAATGAATGAATGGGCAGGTAGGTATTTCTTGCAAACCTAAAATGTATGTGCTTCATATAACATTTTACATACAGTACTGTGCAAAAGTCAGAGACCACCCTTCATTTATTTTATTTCCAATCAAAACAGCCATAAAGTACACGTTATTCATTTTTCAAGAGATATTTCTGAGGAGATTAGGTATAACACTTGCATAAGGTAGAGAAAAAAAGGGAAAAAATTATTAAAAGATAGAGAGAAAGAGAATCCTGGAAGACCTGGTAGACCACCAACACTGTCACCATCAGATAAGCAGTACTTAAAGTTTTCATCTTTGAGAGAGAGGAGAAAATCAAACTCCACTCTTCCTTCAGATCTGAAAAAATCCACAGCTGTTTCTGTCCATCCTTCCACTGTGAGAAGAACAAATCAACGCTATGAGTCTGAAAGGATGTGTAGCTGTCAAGAAGCTGTTACTGAGAAAAGTAAACAGACAAAAATAAAGAAAATCTGCAAATCAAACAAAAAAGCTGCTGGTTTTCTCAGAACAGTCCCACCCCAGAGTCCAGACCTCAACATCACTGAATGCGTTTGGGATTATTTGGAATCTGATAAGTAGAAAATATAACCAACTTCTAAGAGTAAACTTTGGAGGTGTGGAAAAACATCCCCTGCAGCAAGTCTCTTAGAACGAATGGAAGCTGTAATAAAGGCAATGTGTAAACGCATTAAGCACTGATAGTTGTTGAGGCTTCTGTGTAATCTTCAGATAAATGTATATTTTCTGCCTTTTCCCTGACTCTGAATAAAAAAATAATAACTTGCATTTAATGGTCATTTTGACTGGAAATGGCATAGATCAATGGTGGTGTCTGACTTCTACACAGTACTGTATTCCTAACAAGTACTCTCTCTTTTTTGTCCAATGTTATGTTCTCAGGTGTCATCTGATAATGTCTGATAAAGAGTATTCAGTCACATTTATGATCAAAGACCCCTATATAGGAGCATCCCATTCCATGAATATTTCTTTGTGGAACCTTTTATTTCAGTAACGTCTGGTCTCCTCTGTAGAACACCGACCTTGCGGCAGACAGGCTGTTGTACTATTTCCCCAGAATGCAAACTATTTCCAGTTAGACTGTTACTCATTACAGACCAAGCCCACTCAATTTTCCAGAAATTTCCCTTCCCCCCAAAAATTCTATTTACCTAGCTAATCAGCAACCATATTGTTACCTGTAATACATTGTGAGTGTAAAATTCTGCAGAATTTAGTTCCCAAACATACATTTAATGCATTTTATTCTGTAATATCTGTATAAAAAAGTCTACGCTCTGTTGCAGATGCAGATATGGGACACAGCCGGACAGGAACGTTTCCGCACCATCACTCAGAGTTACTACCGCAGTGCTCATGGGGCCATGATAGCCTACGACCTGACACGTCGCTCCACCTTTGACTCACTGCCTCACTGGATACAGGCTGTAGAGCAATACGGAGCTGCCAATGTAGTCTTTGTTCTTATAGGTATGTGCATGTGCTGTTGATGTATTAAGATCCCTTCTAGAAAAAACAGCATAGACCAGCATGGCTGGTCACCAGCAAAACCAGCATATGTTGTGTTTTGGATGCTGGTATGCTGGTCAGCAGCAATGGACGTTGATGTGCTAATCACCACCAAAACCAGCATGTGTTGTGTTTTGATGCTGGTATGCTGGTCAACCAGCTAAACCAGAACCAGCCCAGCACTAGTCCAACGTAAACAGCATAGACAAGCTTAGAACAGCATAGACCAACATGAAATGCCTGCAGGTCTGTCCTGTTTTTTCAGCAGGGATAATCCTCCTAATTAGTGAATTCAGCTACTTTAAGCACCCATTACTGACACAGGTGTTTAGTTTTGCACACACAGCTTGTGTAATATCCATAGAAAAGCATTTCCAATGGAATGGAACATATTGGAATAGCCACACATGAGCACAAGGTCACCATGCTCAATGGGAAATATTGACTAGAGGGTTATAATGCTCTTCAGATTTGGGCTGTGGAGCAGTGGAACTGTGTTCTCTGTAGTAGAGCTCCATCCAACACTTTTGAGATGAGCTGTAGTGTCACTTGTGACATCAAACTAATCATCCAACATCAGTCCCTTACCTGACTAATGCTCTTGCGGCTGAATGCAATCAGATCCTCACAGCAATGTTCCGACATCTAGTGTCAATACTTGCCAGAAGAGTAGAGGCTGTTACTGCAACAAACGAAGGCACAAACTCCCTATTAATACCCTTGATTACAGAAGAAATGTTGGATAAGCAGGTGTCTGCACACCTTTGGTCAAACAGTGTACCCTACATGGAATTGCTATGACTTTCAGGGCTTTTTTGACCTTGAACAAATCAAGTCAGTCATTCCTTCCCACCAGACATGATCAAATAAGTAGGCGTCTCATCCTCCTCCTCTTTTCCTTCTTTTTCCTCAGGTAATAAGTGTGACTTGGCCCCTCAGAGGCAGGTACTCTTCGAGGATGCCTGTACGCTCGCAGAACAGACAGGGGCCTTAGCAGCCCTAGAGACGTCCGCCAAAGAAAACCGCAACGTACAAGAGGCCTTTGAACTTATGGCACGGGAGCTAATAGTGCGAAATGGAGGCCTGGTTCATCAGGAAGTCCAGTTAGACCCTCCGAATCTTCTCCTATATTATGACTCTCACCCAATAGATGAAGTGGAGTCTCTAAAGAAGAAGTCATGCGACTGCTGAACTTTTAGAGGGATGGTGCCTTTTCAGGAACTTTTTACTACTTGACTGACATTCACTTAGCCCATTAACTACATTAGTACTGGGAAAACCTGTCTGACATCTGCAGCTAGGAGGAGAAACATCTATAGATGCACTTCAGTGATAAAAAAGAGACTTTGGTCCCTTTTGCACTAGACTGTAGCATGTTGTAGTCAGCACACAAGGAATCCTATGTACAGAGCCATATTTAACTTAACAATGTTTAACTTATAAATTAACTTAAGAACTTCAGTTATGCTCCACATGTTAACACAGGATGTAAAATAAAGTGAAAAATGAGAAAAATGCAATGGTTGTGAATTTTCAGTATAAAATACTGAAGTATCTTCTGAAGACCAAGTATCCTCCATTACATTTATTTGGCATAAGAGCAAGCAAAGACAAATGCTTTAAAAACAGTGACTGGCAAAAAAAAAAAGAAATAAAACAAAGGCAAATATTTATTACATAAGATTTTCCCTTTTAAAAGCAACAAAAAAAAAATAGTATACTGCATTGCATGGCTGAGCATAAGATATGTAACATGTTGCATACAATATTAAAAGCCTTTTTGTCAAAAAATTTAAATACCACAACCCTTCTACTCAAAAACAAGACTTTCATTATTACAGTGCTGAAACACAACAGTAAACTTGATGCCTTAATTAAAGAGACAGATGAGTGGTTTCATATTAAACAGACTTGAACAGGCAAGACTGTTACATGACAGTTAAACAAAAAGCCGGCTCTTAAAGTTCCTTTCTTCTCACTGCCCTAGGTAATATGGCTTCATTTAAACATGATAAACTCTAAAAGTTTCTATTTCTACTAAAAATCCTAGTATTTGAATGTGTTATCCTATACTCTGTATTTGCTGTTACAGTTAAAAATTGTTCACGTTCAAGTTCTTGCATTAGCTGACCTAGAAGCGTACTGCATTTCTTCATGTGCAAAGTTTGACCTGCCCACCCCCTCCAGTGTGTGAGGTAATCTATCTTGGAGGGCCTGAACAGCCTCTGGTTTATTCTAGAGGCCAGCCCTCTTGCTGGAAGACCAGCTCCACAGCCTCCAATACATCATGAACCACAAAGGAGGGCCGGGTCAGGTTTGGGTCAAAGCGAAAGTCCCGGTGCCCGTGGAAGATGTGCTGCTCTGTGACCGTCTGGTCAGGGGGCAGGTCCTGCTGGTCTCGGTTGTAGACGCCTGTGCAGACCAGGATGGAACTACAGCCCTCTGGCAGGCGATGCTCATATGAGCCTCCAACCATCACCTTACCTGAGTTTTTTGCATCATCAACTGTTTCATACTGAATATCACCTGCTACCTGACTAGCCGAGCCTCCCTGAGCCTGCACCTGAGCCCTGGAACGGCGAATCGACTGTAGGTAGCGGTTATAAAGGTTTGCACCATAGATGTCAGCCATTGGGTTGTCCCTGTATGAAACAGGTCTGTGTTAGAGAAACGCATCAATAAAGGCCTATAAGTTCAAAAATAAGTCAAAAACTAATAACATAAAACACTAAAGAAATTGGCAAGACATGGATAAAAAAACATTGCTACAAAAAGTAGCAACTGCAGAATCAGGCATGACTCACCCAATGGCATAAAGTCTCTGGACAGGTTCAGTCCAGCTCAGACTCTCTGCCTGCTGTCTAATCAGCAGCTCAGCATAGTTGTAAGTTACCACACTGGGCTTCCCAATCAGAGCCTCATACTGTAGGTCGTAACCTGTGATCTTCTTATAGATGCTCTCCAGACAGACAAGGAACATTCCATGACCAAATCTATAAAACAGACATAACAAATCTTATAACAAGCTCTTTAGTCAGTAATATCAAGCGTTATAGCCTGTGATTTGAAATAACTGATGCAATATGGGACATTTCTTCTATGGTTCAATAGTATCATTAGCATAGTGGCCGTGGTTGTTTTATACATGCTGTCAAAAACTGCATTAATCAACCATAAAAGAAAAAACTGACCGAGGGTTCTTTGCTTCTGCCATCCACAACAAATCCATGTTGCAGGCCAACACAGGGATATGTGGGTATTTAATTGAAGTAACAGTGTTTCCTGGCCTTCCATTATTCAGGAGAACATCCACAATCAGCTGTAGATTAGTCTCCCACCTGATCGGCTCACCAAAGAGAACGACAGCTGAAAATGAAAGCGTTCGGTGAAACCATGTGGAACTGGACTTGAAGGCAATGACCTAATAATAAGGAGAAAGGGAAACTTTAGTGCACTTTGGTGCACACTAACAGCACTTACCTTCAATTTGTGGTAATTCCTTGGAAGGAGGAACCTGAAATACATTGTATCATATTGCAATTTACACTCATGTAGGAGGAACACTTAAAAAGAACCTGGTCATTTTAAATGTATAAATACACCTAAGTGGCATAAAAATGGCACTTTCGGTTTTTATCTTAGAACAAAATAATGGTCTTCGAATGAATGTAATCTAAAAAATGTAACAGTGGGTGAACTGTTCCATTTCCAATAATTGTGAACTCACCACATCTTTGGGTCTGCGATTGTGATCCACCACGTCCAAAAGAGGGTATGCCTCTCGCAGCATATCTATGGTGATAGCATTTTGAAAACCCAAACTGGAGAGGATTTTGTTAAGGTCAACTGTGAAAAGATATGCCAACATTTTCCAAGAAAGAATTCTGTATTTTCCCAATAGTCAGTGTTTAAATGTTTCTGACTGTATCCTGCATATAGAGCATATATAGAGCATAAATGTACCTAAATGGATTTGCAGAAAGTCTAGTTTAACAGGTTTTCCTGAATTCCACTAGAGCAACTGTTTATAAATCATCTTTGCAATCTGTTAGCTTAACCGCAAAACATTTCCAGCTGAGCTGTAGGACTTAACAACATTACCTCAACAAACATGACAAAACTATATCATTAAATTGATGTTTCTGTTTTTCTTTCTTTGTGTAAAGAAAAATTCATGCATTTACCATTCTATCAGCTATACTGTATGTGCTGTGCTGCACTTCTTGGACCTTAATAAGGTTCAGGGTCCTCGTTAAAAGTGCTGCAATACTGTAAGACTCCTGTCTGTCAGCACATTTTGTACTGAGATGCTTTTTTAACGTACAGAAGCTTAAGTGGATTGACGGAGAGTTAAGATAAGTGAAAATAAACAGCAGTTTAGAGGATACTTCTGTGCAACTTCCAAGACTGGCCCCTGCCCGGACACCAACACACACATCTTATGGAACTGACTAAAGACCCGCAAAGGACTGTGGGACAACATGACCTGGTCTGGTGACACCTAAAGGAAAAAAAAAAAAAAAAAACATTAACAGATTAATCTGGACAAAACATTTTAATGATCCGTAACTTGGGCTGCACTTGCCTCACTCAGACTGTAAGTCGCTTTGGGTAAAAGCATCTGTGAAATGAATAAATGTGAATGTATGTAAATGAAACCCTTACCTCCACTTCTAGAAGATGAGATAATTGCTCAGCTTTGGTCTGCCGGACACAGTTCCCTGCATTGGTCACAAAAACCACAGGGACTTTATACTTTCCATTTCCATCCACCAGCTTCCTAAAGCACTGCTTAGCTGCTGGAATTGGCGTCCTTCCACGGACCAGGACCCCATCAATGTCGAAAAGTAGCCCAAATGAGTTTGGTCCACACTAAGAAGGTTTAAAGAAAAAAAAAGTTTTCAAAAATTGTTCAGGCTGGCTTCCCCAAGATGGTCAAATTTGGATATTATAAAAGGAAGAAAGCATACCATTACCATACCAAGCGATCAACAAGAGAATGCTGCCAACTTGTTTAGAGGGTCAAAAACATTCATCATTAGAAGGACTTTAAGTCCCTAATAAAAAAGATCTATAGTGAAACTACAGGAATTCCTACATGATTCCTATCTTACAGTAAGTTTGGACAAGTGTTACAGTTTACAACTGTAACCATTACAGACTACTTTAAGGAATAGTGTAAGAGGTGAAAATGCTGTAGATTAAAGTATTAGGCAACGCTATATACATACATACATACATACACACGCACACACATATAAATATATATATATATATATATATATATATATATATAAAAAAACAAATCAATTTTTTTTAAGTAAATGATTTTGTAAGGGATAATCTGGCGCAAACGAACTTAAATAAATAAACACTCCTGATTAGAAGAGATGATTATTTGTACTATGTTAAAGTACTACACTGGGGGAGGAGGGGGGAATCAGGTTAAAGGCCATGAAATCATCCAGTGGCCGTTGCCCCAGCCAACTCTATCTAGTATTACCGGCCGGTATCCCCGTAACGTAATGCACGCTTACACTGACAACACAACACAAAGCTGACCTGATGTGGACCGACTAACAACTAACGGGAGCCCTACACTAGTGTCAGAAGAGATTCACTATTATTCCCGTCTGTTAGCCACCACAGCATAATGGAAACACATGACTGCCACAGCCAGCAAAGCAAAGTACTTTTAGTCGACGTAAGTAATCCACTCACGCTGCTGCTGAAGCGGCGGGTCTGCGCGGCTGTAGCGGTTAGCGGCGCTTTCCTGAACCGCAGAGCCCTCCATCCAAGTGTAAGCACGTTGAACCGAGGAATGAACTCCGCCATCCCGTCGCTGTTGAGCGATCTGCTGTAACACAACGCAGTAAATACCTCGCCTGTCCTGAGAGCGACCCTTCATCGGTTTACCCGCTGACCGAGCGCTGGTCTGGCTATCCAGCGTTAGCGTTAGCATAGCATCGTTCATGAAAGTGTGAAGTCCTCTGGAAACCGAAACCGTTACTGTAGAAACTGAGCGACGGTCCTCATGGAAGTATTACTTGTCTTTGATACGATAAAAGACAAAATAATAATTATGCAGACTGAAAAAAAACAAGCATATGTCAAATAAATAACAAAGCTTTTCCGCCGGCCGGCTGACTCGACCCCAGCCAGAGACTTCTCGCTATGTGGTTGCGCATACGCTGCGCATCGTTGACGCCCCGTTGATCACCAGTAACGCCTTCCGTTCCCAAGCAAACTAGCAAACAAAAGCACGAATTTCAGTCCTGTTTAAGGTAATAAACGATGGAAACTGTTTTACACATTTTACTTACGGAATTGTAAAACGCACATGTTGATAAATAAGCTTAGTTCAAAAGGCCTAATGCCAGAAAGCTCAGTTTGCTGTAGAGCTCTATCTCGCTGGAAGCTGAGCGTTTCTAGCTAGGATAGCGTAGCTAGTTAACAGCGAACACACTGACTGTACGACGGTAACGGTCATGTTTCATGTCTAAACTGCAGGTTTCAGTAGTTCAGTAACTACCCTTTAGTCACACAGCTAGCAGCCATATCTTGTGTACGTGTATTAAAACTGAAACAGATCCCGCTGGTTATCCGGGGCTGCTCGTCTTGCTCATGTTTGTTCTGTCCGTTCAAATTTCCCTCCGTCACCGTGGAGCTTCCTGACAACCGCCGCTCAACAAGTGTCCCTTAATGTTACACGTCCAGTTTAATTATGTGGTCTAATCTGGGCCGTTTTATGATGAGGCATTACATATATGCTAACTGATGCTTTACCAGTTATGTTATATGATATGATGTGCATTCTAGTGTTAGCTAATTCCATTGCTTGTTATGTAGTTATATTAGTTTATTGATAACCAGGAATATCAAATTCAGATCTTGTTTAATTTAGTGTGTTACTTTTAATACTTTTGGTGTGCGTCAAACTTGTTGCTGATTAACATATTTACCTACTTTTTCCAGGTATTAAACAGTGGGATGGACTCTCCTTACCAGCGTATCAGAGAGGGGTAGGTGTTTTTGTCTTCAGTCCAAACACAGTACTGCAGCCTGGTCTCTCCTCTGAGACACTCCACACACATGTAACTGAGGAGGTCACTAAGCAGGACTTTTCAACAAATGTCAGATGCATCCTCTGACTTGTTTTTTGTTAAATGAGAAATTCTGCCTTGTTCTGTTATTATACAGTTATTTTGTGCTATATTGGCTTAAATGATTTCAGAGCAATTAAGTTGCAGCCTCATTTTCAAAAATAGTGGCTCCTAACCCAGTCCTCAGGTCACCCAGCACGGTCCACATTTTTTTTTCATCCTCTTGTGTGGCACGTGGGATTGGAGCAAAAACGTGGACTGTCTGGGGGCCAAGTTAGGAACAATAAAGATCTTTAGTAAAACTACAGGAAACGGTTTTACACAGTATTTTTTTTTTACCCACAGAATTCTGAAACACCAAGGGAAGAGTTGTAGGGCTCTGGCTCTCATAAAACTCATAAACCCATAAACAGCACTACCTTTATGCTTTACATTGAGTCTGAAAGGCATTATTGTTGAAAATCAGTAGAAATACATCATACTTTGTTCGGCTGATAAAGTACATAGAATTCAGGGCTGCTTTTCCTCACACAGACTAAAAGTATTCCAAGACAATAAAGCGTTTTGAGTTGTAATTATTTAATGCAAATTATGCCTGTGTCACATAAGACAGCCCTCAGGGTTGTTTGCAGTTAAGCCTCTGTCTTGCATAAAAATGAGTTTCATTGGCCATTGGATGTATAATATAGATCAAGACCATCCCTCTGTGATCAGGTCCCTTTCATATTTGCCTTTAAACAAACTTGTGTCAAATGTAGATTTAAGGGTTTTATTAAGTGTTTCCTCCATTTCAAAATACAAATAATATATCGGGTCCTATCTCCTCTGCCTTCTTCTTTAATCCTCTGTGTGGATTAGCTGTGAGGCCAGGCAGGAGGCGGACTCCCCGCTGCCCCCCATTTCCGAGCGCCTGGCCTATCTGCGTCCATCTCGCGAACTGCTGGAGTTCTATAGGCAGAAAGTGGCCCAGTTTGACGGAGAACACGATGACCTGCTGCAGCTGCTAGAAAAGTACAGGAGCACTACAGAGGACCAGGTAGGCCACCATTATCAGAACAGAGTGTATATATTAGGGTATATGTCTTAAAATGTGGAAATTGATATGTGGATTTCTTGCACTGTAACCTGCAGTATTTATTGAGTGTGTGTTTGTGCATGTAAAACTATGTTTCTGTAGCACAAGCTGCAGTGGGAGGTGCGTCAGCGAGAAGAGGAGATAGCAGAGCTGCAAAAAGCTCTGAGTGACATGCAGGTCTACCTTTTCCAAGAGCGAGAGCAGGCTCTTCGCCTGTATGCAGAGAATGACCGCCTAAAGATCAAGTGAGAATTTTCTGCTTCTGTCCGTCAGAGATACAGTTGATGTGTATTTTATTAGTTACTAAGTAAAATGCATACAATTTAAAATAATCCTTGGACATAAAACATTGGCTGGTTGGCAAGACACACTGTTCAAATTTGGAGTAATTTGTCCAAGATTTAGCTTGTTCTGTGTCCACAAGAGACATTAAACTGTGCAATGGAGCACCACTTTTCCCACCTCACTGCATATAAAATAATGCAGCTAAAATGAAAGATTTAACACTGTAGTCTTGCTGCCCAGGGAACTTGAAGATCGGAAGAAGATTCAGCACCTTTTAGCCCTTGTGGGTCCAGATGCAGGCGAAATCACCTATTTT
>JAILXH010283579.1:29080-50296 GCA_023558415.1 Piaractus mesopotamicus | reverse complement strand
TTAAACCTTTTTTTTTTTTTTTTTTTTTTTTTTTTATAAGTCCATGGCAATGGTCACCAACCCTCTTCCTGGAGATTTTCTTTCAGAGTATAGTTCCAGCTTGCATCTAACATGCTGCCCCTCCCCTCACTCAACAATAATATGCCTAATCCAACCAATCAAGGACTTCTGAAGAAGTTAATTAACTGGATCAAGTGTGGCAGATTTTGGTTGGAACTAGATTTCAGAGGAATGTAGATCTCTAGGAACAGGGCAGGTGACCACTGGTCTATGGCCTTCATTCCTGGATCATTCCTTTCTGTTTTCTCCTCTTCTTAAAATGATTTTTTTCTTGCCTTTATAGTTTTTCCAAATTATATGTGATACAAGGTTTGTCTTTGTGATCTCTTTTGAAGTACTGTATGTAGCTGTTAAAGAGGCCAACTCCAACTCCAACTCCAGCCTCAGTAGACTGTGAATGACACACTATGACCAATCTGTGCAATGAAGGGTTAGGGCCCCTCCTTCAGCCCTAAGAGGCTCCATCTGTTTTCTGGTCAGAGCTAGGGCTAAGTTTTAGCATTGATGAGTTTAGGCATGACATCAAGACCACTGTGGAAGTCACAAAGATGAGATATTACACAGCAACTAATCTTTTGACACAGTGATTACGATGCTCTTGGAACATACTTAGGACTTAATTCATGTTTAATGTGCTGTTTTCCTGCTTTTGTATGGAGGTGGCAGCTTCTACATTTTCCAAATAGTTAGAAACCATCAATGGTAAGAAACTCATCTGGTAGCCTGAACTGTTTCTTGCCTGCAGTATTGGTCATGTGGGTCATCTAAGAAGCAGATCAACCTGTTTCATTAAGCAGAGGTTCAGCAAAATGGACACGTCCGTCTGGTACCTTTTTATTTTTTTTAGAAGATTATTTCTTTACATCAAGTAGAACTGTCATGAAATTTAGTTCTGTTTCTTATAGGCCTGATTTCTTCAGCAGTTGAGAGTTCTTTGTCACAAGGTCTTGTTTTACAGCAACTTCTCTATAATGAAAAGTGTCTGAGAACATTTTTTCACATTCTTCAGTACCTGAATAGTCTCTCTCTTTAGTCTTTATAAGTTTTCAATCCCAAGCAACACTATAAAAATAATGATTAAAAAAAAACTTGGATGACTTCTTAAAACAGTGTCATAGAATCTAGATCAACCAAACAAAAACCAAACAGAATGAATGACAGCTGTTTTATAAGCCCCACCTCGTCACACTGCCATCCCCTTTTACATCTATATAGTTCATAGCAAGGTTAGACTGTAACAAGAACACCTTTCAAATAGACTGACAACAACACAAACAATGCTGTTCCCTTTAATTGAGGATTTCATTCAATATTTCAGCTCTTTAAACATAACAATACTGAAATGCTTGGAATCGACACAAAAAGCACACAAATTAAACAAATATGTACCGCACAATGCAGTATGCTGCTTGTATTAGCTTGGACTTGGTCCACCACCAGAGACCAGGAAAGGTCTCTAGTTTTGTCTCAATTCAAGTATAACACATTTAACAAAATGAAACAATTCCCAAATTAGGAGTTTTATCTTCGCATGTTAAGACAGTTGACATATATATTGCACCAGAGGACTGAATGTACCACTGTTATTACTTGGCAATAATAGTCATGGTACCAAATCCAATACTTTTTTCCTTAAACAAAATGCGTCCACTACAAAAAAGCATTAATGAATATAAACTCAAGGTAACATCAAGCTGTAACAGACATAAAAATGTAGCAGCAAAAGGGGTTCTTAAAGCTGCACTCTGCACGTACCCATTCATCAAAACCGTTATGGCTTCCACCACTTTTAAAGGAAAAAGTTAAACTTTTCATTTAGCTCCTGAGTATCTGAGGTACAAAGTGCATTGTCAATCTTAGCTAAAAATAATAAAAACAGTGGAGTGGTAGTGTTTAGGCTTTGGCCCTTTTCGGTGGTAGTGTGGAAAAAGTAATGCACAATTCTTCCTGAAGGCTTGTAGTGGTCACAGCTGTCTAACTGCCTCACTGCCTCTTGCTTTTTATCTTCTGCCTCTCATATTTTCCCTTGTTGTCTCACACTTCATTTCACACAGCAGCCCTATCTGCTCTCCCTGTAAGAATTGATAATACTCTATTAGTATCAGAAATGTCTTCTTTCAATATCTAATTTGTCCATTACATTTCTGGACCAAGCCCATTTAATTTCTGTTGTGAGCTCAAAACCTACAGGCAGAATTGTGTATCAAAGCTGTAAGGGGTGTTTCTTAGCACTATAACAATAACTTCAGTCATCCTTTCAAGATGAGCAGTAAAAATTAACTAACATCTCATCTCTCTATACACAAATACACTGATCAATTACTGTTATTTCTCTAGCAATGCAAAAAAATAAACAACACTGTCATCTCCCCATACCCTCCGCATCTTTCAGTCATAGTTATTGTGCTAAGCATTCATACCCATTGGCCCTTTCTAGTGTGTAGTGCACACTCGCTGTATGGTCAGATCATGTAGTTCTTCTTAAGAACCTCCAAGTACTGCTGGGTGGCTCTGCTCAACGGGTCCTGCTGCTCCAGGTTCAGATTTAAATTCAGATTCTTCTGAGAGCCACAGGCAGAACCCACTGGAGACATCCGGGCCGAGTCGCCCTCCATTTCAGCTGTGGCTGAGAGAAAGACAAAGATAACAACTGGACAATGAGGCCTCTGATAATACTCAGTTGTCCAGTCTATTATGTTGGACAGTATTAGGATACACAGTACTGTACATGAGCAGAAGCACTCACCATAGTCCAACTCCTTTGATATGTTTTTCTCCAGTTCAGACTGCATCTACATGAGGGGGGGGGGCAAATCAGACAAAATGCATCAGCACTGCACGTACTTTATTTATCAGAACTTCTTTTCGTTTCAGACTTCATAATGAAGAGAACAGCTTAGGCGGACATTTTGGTTGCTTTAATAAGGTTTTTGTAATATGTGTGTGTGTAGTTACATTTCAAATCAGTGCTGCATTGTGATAAAATGTTGACCTGAATGAATGGTCCAAGTTACATCTACAGGATTACCGTGTTCAACTTTTGATAGGTTTTTACTTACTGAGTTTTGACACTGTGGCTTTGCTTTGACATTCAAATTAATACAAACAGCACTGATCTTGATACAGAGCATGAAATATAACCAGCAACACAAAGCTTCAAGTAGGGCTAGGCAATCTGACAAATATTTGTTGTTATTGTCACAAATTACGTCACAATATGCTTTTCCGAGCATATTGTGGATATTGTATGTTCAATTAAAAGGCAGCACAATTTGTTTAATTGGATTTAGTGCAGAACAATGTGTGAAATGTTGAATACAAATCATTGGATTCATAGTTTATGATGTTATTCTTTTAAAATGTGGCACTATTTTGTCTGTTGCAACTCATCAGATGCTAGAAAAATAAATATTGTGACATAATTTAGTGTAAAAACATACTGAAGACTCAATATTACATTATATTACATTTTGTCATAATGCCCATCTCTATGTTCAAGCACATTATTATGGAATGAGTGCATTTGGAATGAGAGGATTTAAATTCTAAAAACACGTATATGTTACATACAACAATCAAAATATTTTGTGTAAGAATGTGTCGTAAATGAAATAAATGAAAAATGAAAATTTGAGTTTACTAATCCCAGAGTTACTAATCCTTATCCTTGCAATAATATTAAACATAGAACCTGACCTGGCAAAGCAGTTCTTAACATGACTATATATAACCCTACATCATGTTTCGCTTTGTTTAACATCTCACCTCAATTAATAGCTTATTTGAGACTGTGTAATAACACGCATTTTGGAGCAGGTAATTCAACGGGTTATGCGGTGAGAAAGTACTGTACGCCAGTGAGCTACACACAGCTACACACCTGCTTATGAATCAGGCTGAAGAGAGGAGAGGTGAGAGACAGACTTTTGAGCTAGGAGCTGAAGGAGAGCAAGAAACAGAAGAGGTTATATGTGCACAGTCCCTCTACAGGAAACTCAAGAAACAAGGATATGACAGAAACAGAGGGATGAAAGTGTTAAAAAGTGAAAAGGTTGAGATTTAGCTGCAGATGTTGAAAGGAAAGGGAAGATTCTTTGCTGTAGAATGGAGACTAGATATATAACTGACTAGCCAAGAAACTGCTAATTTCTGCAAATTTGCTGTTTTTAGTGACAAATTATAGTGATACCTGCTCAACAATGACTCAAGCCTACTACAGCTCACCTTTGCCAGGTAGGCCTCTACACGATTGCTCTGTGGTTCCCCCACAGACCCTAGCAGAGGGGATCCCAGACCCAGGCTTCTGTTGAGGGGTCCCAGCGAGGCCCCATACGCCCCCACAGAGCCTAAAGAGGCTGCGTCCAGTGCTGGTCCTGCCAGACTGCCGTTCATTAGGCTGCTAGTGAGCAGAGACTTGCTACGCTGCCGCTCACTTAGTAGCTTAGTGTTGGCCTCTGCTAGCCGCTCATTAGACCTGAAAAAGAGAACTTACAATCAATAAAGTAACACCAATGATGACAGTCCAGTATATTCTAGTAGTGTGCTAAGCAGCAGAGGTGTGCCTCACCACTTGGCTTTAGGTTTGAGTCACAGCTGTCTCACGTACTTACTAGCTAAAGCTGCGTAAGGACACAGATGGGCTTCTCATTTAGGCTGGGAAAGGTTTATACCTTGTCATTTAAAGCAACTTTTATCCGAACTATATCTTGATAAAGAGTTCAAAGCTGCACTATGTGGGATATTTTGTTAAAATTTTAAGGGTCAGCACAAAAAACACACTAAAATATGGTGTGCGAGCACTGCTACGAGTTACCCTGTAAAGCTTGAAATAATCATTCAAAAGTCAGAGGCGTTGGGTCGGATTTTGGGGGAGTTTTTCAGACCTCGTCACACATCTTTATGTATGAAAATCAGGCTCAATAAGAAGGTCCAGCTTGATGTTTAGGTTTGAAATGCAAAATCAACATTATACTGAGGAAGATACGCAGAGAATAGCAGGTAATTCACTTACACCCTCAGAAGAAATGTCGTTCAGACTGAGTTTTTTTTTTTAATACTCTTTCGACGCACTAGCAATCATCAGAAGAATCCACTCCAGTAAGAAGCACAACCGACAACAAAATGTTCTGCAAGTTGCATGCAATAACACATTTCCACCAGAGAGATGGAACTTGCATAGTACAGCTTTAACCACATGCATTTACATTTGGTTCTCCAATGCGTCTCTGGTTAATCAAACTGAAATCTGATTGCTATGTGGCGTGTATTCCAGTGTTTCCCAAAACCTGGTCTTGGAAGCTCACTGACCTACACCGGTGGTACTGTGATGAAACAGAGGGCTTACTTCCCTAATTTATTTCATTGTCTCAGACATTTCCTTGTGAGCCTTACCTCTCCAGCTTAGCAGCCAGGCTCTTGCGGAGTCTCAGCTCCTCGGTGTACAGCTGTCTGTAGCGCTCAAGCTCAGTGCGGCTGGAGTCCCTCTGCACCAGGCTGTCCTGCTGGTTACCGCGCACACGGCTCAGTTCTCCCTCCAGCTCCTTAATGCGTTGCTCCAGCTGAGCTCTCTGACTGGCCTCGTTAGCAGCCTTTATCTGCTCCAGAGCCTCCTGAGACGCTGCCTGTGTCTGGGAACAAAGAACAGGGTGCAAATAGTGCTTTAATGTCTTTATTTCCTTACTAAGATACTGTATATACTGTATACTAGGGTTGTCCCAATCTGATTGTAAAGATTTGTATCAAAACTAATCAAGGAATATTTTGAGGTATCAACATTCTGTTGCCTGACCTGAGCCTGAGAGGGCCTGACAAAACAATGGGTTTTAGGTTGGATTTTGGCCGATTATTCACATCCAACGCCAGGCTTGTGTCAGACTCAGATTTGTTTTTCTATGAGTGATCGTTTAAGTAAAAGAGTTTTTAGCTGAAAGTTGTGCCTACATAAATTTCATTCTCTCTCTGCCTCTCTCTCTCCCTCTCTCTCATAATGTTATAGGCTATAGCTACGTTTGGAATAGTTCTAGTGAACGTCTCCCTGAATAATGGGGTTGGTAGAAACGTCATAGCAGATCTTGCCTGAAGTGTTCAGCGTTTCTGCGAGTAGCAGCAGTAGTGAGAAGAACTTTTAACAGTTGATCAGAGGAGGGTGAATGCTGTTCTCTGACAGGTACGATTAGCAATTCCACAAAAATATACTAATGATAAATAATGTTAGTATTTTACAGATGTGTAATATACCAGTTTATTGTTTCCTTTCTAACAGCTATTCTACCCCTCTGTGCTCTTTTTACACCACTACTAAAGACATCATCCTCAACTGGCAGCAGTGAAGCACATTTTCAGAAGGTAAGAAGGGGTCTAAATGTCTGAAGTGTGGAGTTAAATTATTAAAGTGGAAAATAAAAACTTTTAATATCTGAAATGCTTGTATTTTGACTGCAGTTAAGCCATCTACCTTTTATCAGGACATGGCTAAACTAGCCATAGCTAGAAAAACTAGATTGTGATATTCCTACTGTATAAAACAGAATGACAAGAAATCATACTATGGAAACCATAACACAAACTAAATGAACACAGCACATGCATCCATGAATGAATCTGAAAAGAAAAATATTTCTTAATTTTTAAACATTTTCCAAAACACATCTGTCCCTTCTCCTAATAAACTATTTTAAAAGGCTCCCTCTACCTGCAGAAAGAGGTTGACCTCCTCCAATTTGTGGCGTATCTCCTGTCTGGCTCTCTCTTCTGTCTCTCTACGGTATTGCTCAGCCTGGCTCTGGTCCATAAGCCCAGCCTCTACTTGTCTGCGCAGGCCCGTCACCTCCTCTTCCAGTTGCCGCTTGCTGCGCTCCAAACGCTCATGGCTGCGGCTCAGGGTCTTCAGCGAGCCAAGCTGCTCCTTGAGCTGCCTGTTCACCTCCTCCAGCCTGGAGCAACGTGATGCCTCCCTCTCCAACTGCACCTGCAGTTCATCCACCTGTGGGGTGGAGGAAAGGTGAGAGAGAGAGGTGGGAGAATTAAGAAGAGCAGAAGGAGAGACAGTGATGTAAGAGTGTGGTAGACAGAGATAATCAAGACAGAAACAGGAAAGAAGACAGAATGTAAAAGGAAAAAAGGGACAATTGTGGATGGCGCAGACTAAGGTGTCAAAATGATGCAAGAAGAAACTAGAAGAACGGTTGGTTGTGTATATAGCATCTTAACAACTGTTAAACTCATCTGTCAACTGTTAAATCTCATACAGTATTATGGTTTGAATGTATATGTGTAGAAGTCCTAACAATTATAACATCTTTGAAGATAAGCAGAGCTGTGTAGGTGGAAACATACTTTTGTCTTCATCCTGCTGATGGCTCCCTCTGCCTCACTATGTCTGTGGCCCAGTTCTCCTCTCAGACTGCCTAGAGGAGAACCCAGCTCTCCTCCATCCTGCTCCCGCAGCTTTTTCTTAGCTGTCTTCACCAGAGTTCGCAACCTAACACATACACACAGCAACATTCACTCATCTAACGTACAGAAGTACACTTATAATCATACAGTTTATGTGCATGAGAATTGACAAAACATGATAGTTAGAGGCGCCAGTTCTTAAAATGATTGTTCAATACTTTTACAAATTGCTAAATAACAATCTGTTCAGATATCAATATATTATATTATATATATTCTTACTTGTCTATGTTTATCATGTGCAATAAACATGTTCCAGCAGCTTGATCAAATCAGGGTCTTGGTGTCATACAAATCACTCAGCACAGCGTAGCAGTAACCACCTACTGCACATTACAGACCCCCACGCAGACAGGGGCTACGTACTCAAACACGTCTACAGCTGGGTCTCTCAGCACTGCAGGGTTGGGCAGAAGAGATTAAAGTGTCACCTGTACATTTCTTTCTGTAGCTCAGTGTTTCTCTTCATCTCCTGGTCCAGCCGGGCATCCACAGCCTTCTTCTGCTCTGCTATCTTCTTGACCTTCTTCTTCTCGAGCTCCATCTGGCGTATGCAGAGAATAATGTGGTAAGAAGACTCTTAGATGCTTTTTAATCTGTACACTTCAAAATATACATATACTGAAATCATCTAAAGTCTAGTCAATATATCTTATAGTTCCTAATTTGAAATTGTTGTAATAATATAAAAGTATTTCTAGACATGTTTTACCTTTTTAAGTCATTTTTTTTAATATATCTTTTGCAACTGACAGGTAGATTTGCTAGCATTATTTCTTAAAACAAGCAAATTATCTACATTATGTCTTGAAAAAAGCAAAATCATCTGTCAAAAGAACAAGACAATTTCTCTGGAAAAAATTGCTTAAAACAAAAACAATGTCTAGAAAAAAAGGTAAATAATCATATATTCTTACAACAATCTCATAATGAGAAATACTAGACTTAATGAATACATTTTCAGATGTATTTGCTTGCCGAAATACATCCTTTTTGCAATGTATATTATATATTAAAAACTGAAAAAATAGAACATTACATGCTTCTATAAATGTGTGGTGATGTAATTTACATTTGAATCAGGTGAATTACTTGTTTTTTGTTTAGAGGTGTCATGATGGTGTTTACAGGGATACTCCATTGTATTGTATTCTCCATTTAGCCTTTTTTTAAACCTTTGTGTAAACAATTCATGCAGTGCATTTGCATTTAAGCATGACATGAAAAAAATGAACAAAAGTGTGGCTAGTTTCAATATTACCTGGTTGCTGAGCTCTCCTTTCTCCTTCTCCAGTTCAGCAAGTCGCAGTCCAATCCGTGACCGACTCTTTAGCTCCTCCTCCCACAGAGCCTGTGAGTCCTGGGCATTGTGGGATAGCATGCTTTGCTTCTGCATCTATGAAGAGGACCAGTATCAGTCAAATTTAATATGTTACTCATACCAGCATTTTAAAACAACACCTAGCACAAACCCTAGGAACAGGTCCATTGTGTTTTTTCATTTGAATGTAGAAAGGGTATGACAATCCTGTGCTGTCCCAATCAGGATTCTCCAACAGAATCCATGTTAAAATTCTTAATTCATTACTATAGTGAGCAGTTCTTTCCTGTTAAAATCATCTCCAGCATTTTGTCGGTTTTTTCTTCTTTTAACTTGGGCACATGTGCATCTTTTTGTAAAGCACCCTGGCTATTTCAGAACTAAAATTTTTAGATGAGGTCTGGTTATTATAATAATATGATTTCTACATGATTCCTTTTCAATCACTCTTGGATGCTAAATTTAAGGAACTCCTCTCTTGCCCATTCTGACTTACAGTGCTGTATTATACTGTCACAATTAAACTTTTTTCTTTTTCATACTTCAGTAATCCTGTGGATTGTACAAGTCTATCCAAATGCCACAAGCAGGTAGCTACAGGAGCCATGCTATACTTACTTGAGAAGGCACAACGTCAACATACTTATCATCAAGGCTATTACCCAAGACCCAAGTTAACCCAAGACTTTTAAAAACGAGGCAGAGGGAGAAAAGTTCTACCTCACGACTGAGCTGATCCTCCAGAGTCATCTTGCTGCTTTGCAGATTTGTGACCAAATCTTCTAACCGATGCCGCACCTGTAAAGATTTCAAAACAAAGGCAGTCATGCAAAAGCATGTAACGGTCACTCCGCGCACTCCATGAGAAAAACAAAGACAAGTACTTTGAAATCTCTAGACTGATAACATGCTTCATGCAGATCTAAAGGCATTTTCATGGCAAATCAAGACTAAAGTGCTCGTGAGATCCGAGAAACCATTGCTAAAGCGGGAGTAGAGAGTTCATTTGACAGCAAGCTGAATCAAATGAAACAAGTTGAATTTGCTTAGAAATACCACCACCAATAGCAGAAACGATCCATATACAACCCAACTGTATAGTCAAACGATGTCAATAAAATGTCAATAAAACATGTCAATAAAACCTTAAAGGGCTTAATATTTTGTGGAAACTATTTGAAAATCGCTGTCATACAAGTAGGGCTGGGCGATATAGCTTACAGGTATATCACAAAAACACCTTGTACAGTATTGTACAGTCACAAAATGCATATATAATATTGCTGCTGGATTAAGAAAATAGGTACATATCCACACACACAGTACAGTCTGTGATTAGTAACAGTCTTTGCTGTTTTAGCTCTGTACTCAAAGGATTTGAAATGGGTTAAAATGAAATTAAGTGATTAAAATGTACAGAAAGTTTGCTTTAGTTCAATGGCTATGATTACTAAATAGTTCTTCCAATATAGATAAATGCACTTGAATTAAAGCTGAAATTCTACAGTCATAAATACCATTTCATTTCAAATCCTATGAGTTGGAGTACAGAGCCAAAACAACAAAAATGACTGACTTTTATTGCCCAGCCCTATGTACAATGATAGATACTGTTTTCTAATCATATATATTATTTTGGGTTGAATCTGGACAATCCTGAATACAATAATGCAATCAATAACAGATATCACACCCAGTAAACCTCTTGATCAACAAGGAATCAGTGAAAGGGGCTTCTAGCATCACAGCTACATGAAAGATACCAACCCCTCCTCTTGGTGATGAGTCTGATGGCTGTGAAAAGAATACTATACGATCAGTTTACGGCAGCCGTAAACAGTCATTAATAAACATCCAAATTCCTATATTTTAAAATATCACAATGTTAGTGGAAGTCTTCAGAAAGTTTTCCTGTATGATCAATATGATCCACCCCAATAAGCTGATTTTTGGGTTTGTACAACAGTGATTTTATGGGTTTAAATACAGAGTCACTGCTACTCTGACTTACAAGGACACAATAGGGTACTGAGAGGCTTAACCAAAGAGCTCTACATCAGCTACAGAATCTCTTAAAACTCTTAATGAGCTACTATGAGTACAGGGCAATTCAACATTAAAAATGGTGGAAAGCTACTAAGAGCCTTAGTACTGCTTATAATCGATGATATTAACAGGTTAGTTATGGGTTAATTGCTACTCACCACATTAGCTTCCTGGGCTTCTTTCTGAAGCACTTCAATGCGGTTGGTCTGCTGTTTGGCGGCTGCCTCCAGTCTGGCGTTCTCAATCTCCAACCTGTGGTGAGGTCATAATCACATTAAGCTCTTTCTCCAGGTACTTTAGCCACTGTAACCCTTTAGATCTCAGCCATCAAAAATAACGAACAATTTGAAAGCCTTGAGACTTAGATTACACAATTCACACAACAGCCCTAATGTAGTAACAAGTATAAACACACAAATCCTGCATTTGCAGAATTTGTACTGCTGTACCTCTGCACTGCCTCCTCCAGCTGTTTAACAGTTTGCTCTGTGCACGCTGAAGCAGCTAGCACCTCCTGCAATTTCTGGCCAGTACTGATGACCTCTCGCTCCTTCTCATCCAGACTGCCCTTTAAACTGTTGATGCGCCTCTCCGCCTGCATGTACTGCTCCTCAGTCTCCTGCAGCTGGAGTTAAAACAAAGAGAAGCATCACAACACTGGTTTGTTCAACTCTGTGCTATCAGTGCAACAACTAGGAAGCCGCTGGGTGAATTTATGTGTATGTTTGGAATCATTATCCTGTTGGAAGGTCCACTTTTTCAACTTTTTGACAGACGGGTTCACATTCTCCTCAAGCACTCTCTGGTATGAAAGAGAATTCATATTCCATTCTGTGACTACAAGTTGGCCAGGCCTGTTCATAGCACATTGTTACAGAGGTTCATTAGCAAACTTTAGTCTTGGTGAGATCCTTTTAGACAGCAAATGCTACTTCCTGGTGCATCTCTCATGTAGGTCAAATATTTGCAGTTTCTTTTAATAGTGGATGCATGCACTTTGACATCCACAGTGGCAAGAGCTACCTGCAGATCCTGTAATAAATTTTTTGGGTTCTTAAAGACTTCTTTTAGCACCTTAAGGTCTACTCTTGGGTAAATGTGCCTGGGTAGCCTGGCCTGGACATGTTTGCAGTGGCTTTAAACCTTCTGTACTTGAAGATGATATCTGATCTAGGTATGATGATACCACACGCTCCAATAATAAAGCTCAAACCAGACTAGATATCTTTTAATTTGGGTTTATATGGGACAGGATCCTCCAAGATATTCTCTAATGCTGTTGCAATCATTTGTACCTGATCGGATGCACCTGACACATCTGAAGAAGTGATATATATGTAGTGGTGTACTCACTTTTTCCACATAAGTAAATTGCATTTCTGTCATATATTTATATATTCATATATTTGATTTATTTATTTATTTATTTATTTCAATATATGCTTTTCGTTAACCCAACAATGCATGGGGTCATAAGTAAAAGGGCTTCGAGCACAGCAAAAACAGCGGTGTGCCTTAAAAGTTCATTAAGACAAGGCCTAAGAGTCTGACTTCAATTGACAAAATTGTTAATTTTAGGTGTCACTTATTAAATTATATAACCTGTGTCTATTAACGTCGTTTGTAAGACCGTATATCTGTATGTCCAAATATGCTGAACAAGTTTTCACAACATGTACTTACTTCTTCACCTGACTGTAAGAGACTTATATACTAGCTAACAAAAAAATACAAAATTTTCGTTTATGCAATGACCAACATCGTCACCTGGAATGTCTCATTATAAATGAGAATGTTTTGGAAGATGTGTATGGGTACCTTTCCCCTGAGCCTGTCCAAGTCCTTCTGAGTGCGCGTTTTCTCTTCCTCCAGGTCACTGCGGTAGCGAGTGTTCACTTCCAAAGATGCCTCACACATGGACAATTTCTTTAGAGAATCTGCCAGCTCCTGCTGCAGCTGCCTCAAAGAGGTCTGCCACGGGCATAAAAGCACTTTAGTACATTCTCCACCCACATTCGGCAGTTTAGAGTTATTAATGAACATGTAAATTATTAAGACGCCCGCAAATAATCATCAGATATAATATTCAGCTAGCAGGAAAATAAAGTATTCGTCAGGCTCTAATTCATCTTTATACCTGGTTCCACTTTATTTGCGTGGTCCTCTATAGATGATCTATCAGTGGTTTAATCATTGTCAAACTATCTGGTGAAACCATTTATTCTCAACAATGTTACGGTTTGGAACTAAACATCTTAAGGATTATGTTCTGAGTTGAAGTTTAGGGTTAGAAGTTTGGAGTTAGAGTGCGTGTTAGGTTTAGGGTTGAGGAAAACTCAAGGGGATATTAAAAGCTATTTAATTAAATGTAAGTATGCATCTGGAAGGAATCTACCTTTAAATGTATTAAAAAGTTACTTTACGCAGCCTAACACACCTCTCTCTCGCCTTTCTCCTGCTCCAGCTTGTAGTTTTGCTCTCTGAGCTCAGTATTTTTGGCTACCAGCTCTTTGTTCCTCTCCTCAACCAGCTGCACTCTCTCCTCGCCGTCAGCCCGCAGCTGGTTCAGCACATCAGCGAAGCGCTCCTGTGCGTCCGTGGCTGCCCGCTCCTTGGCTGTGCCTTTGTTGTGGGCCTCCTCGAGCTGTTGCCTGAGCAGCGCTGCCTCGCTCTGTGCCTGGGCCAGCCTCTCTTGCACAGCCTCATGCCTGGCGGTGGTCCGGCTGGCCTGTTCTCGCTCGCTCTGCAGCGTTGCTTCCAGCTCCTTCACACGTGCCTGGGCCTGCTCCCGCTCCCGCACTGCCGTCTCCAGCAGCACGCTCTTCTCAGCCACACTCAGCGATGTGCGGTGGCATTCGTTATCCAGACTGTTGGCACGGGCCTCTGCTTTGCTCAGTTTCTGTGATAGGGACTGAATAGTGTCACGCTGTGAACTGGACTCCACAGAGCGCTTGTCCTGAGCTCGCTGGTGTTCATCCCGCTCACGCTGCAGAGAGCGTTCCGCATCTGCGCGCGCTGCCTGAAGAAGAGAGGGGCAAAGAGCGCTTACATGCAGCAGTGTCATTGTTCTTTAAGGGTACTACATCTGGCCACTACATCTACAGATAAGCTCATGCTGTACAGGCTCATATTCACAAACATAGACTGCCTGTCAAACGCTGGGCGACACACACACACATACACATATAATCTAAACCGCTTATCCTTCTGGGTCATGGGGGGGAGCTGGAGCCTATCCCAGCTGTCATTGGGCAGAAGGCAGGATACACCCTGGACAGGTTGCTGGTGGACACCAGCAAGGTTTCTTTTTTTGGTTTAACAAACAGCTAATTATTACTTATTACTTAAATATAATGGGTATATTGTGCAACACTCACCTTTATTGTCACAAAAGTTTCTTACTTTGTATGAAAAGTAGATTTTGCCTAAATAATAATTTAGACACCTTTCCTTCCCAAACTGTTGCTAAAATCACATATTAAAAATCTTACGGCTCAAAGGGGGTTTTATCAGCTGAAAGGTCTGAGTACTGATAAATGCTGACATCACAAGTGAATAAAATGTTTTTTGAAAAATAAAAAGGCAAGAACTAAGTAGCTTTCTATTTATGTCCAAAATTCACAAAGAAATTAGACTAAATGAAATAGCACCAGCCTACAATGTGAAACCAAGACAGAATCTGGAAAAAACGGAAGCACACATACTGACCTGACACCTTTCTGTCTCCTGCAGTGCTGCCTGTAGCCGTGCCCTGCTAGCCTCTGCCTCAGCCTCCAGCTGCTGCCGTGCCTGCCTTTCGTGCTCCAGCTTGGCGCTAGCCACCGAGCATTCTGCCTTCAGCGCGCTCAGCTGCCCATTGTACTGGAAGACAGTCTGGGCCAGAGCCTCCTCACTCAGCTTCAGGTCACGCCGAGCATCCTCCAGCCTCTCCCGCAGAGCGTCCCTCTCCTCTGCCAGTTTACTCTCCTCCTGCTGGCTGTGGGAGTGTGCGCGCTCCAGCTCGGCCCGCACACAGCTCAACTCTTCCTGCAGAGCACTGACCTGCTGCTGCAGTTCCCTCTCGCGATCGCTGGCCTCCGTCAGTTGGGACATGACCTGGACAACAACGCAGGTAAGCAATTTAACACGTCCAACCTACACCATACTACCTGTACAATGTACAATTTAGGCCTACTGCTTCCATGAACATAAAAATGCATGGGGTCATAACTAAAAGGGCTTAGGGCACATCAAAAACAGCTGCATGCCTTAAAAGTTTATTAAGTTGTGGCCTAAGATCTGTTCTCAACACCTTCAGGACGGGCAAGGGATATTAAAGCATTCAGATTCTAAAATCACGAAAGAGATTTCAGTGTGTTGGTCTTGTAACAGCCCTTTGCCCCAGTCATTCTAATCCACACTGCGGTCTTCAATTTGTTTTGTCTTTTCATCAAAAATAGAAAAAGACCTAAATATAGGTTTCTGAGGTGACGAAGGTCAAATGTGAGAGGTTTTAATATTACCTCATTGCTCTTGTTGAGGTTCTTAAGGTTCTCTTCCTCAATGTCCTGCTGCTTGCGCAGATGGCTGTTTAGCAACTCCTCCTGTAAAGCCCGGGCACTTCGCTCATGGGCCAAAAGACGCTGGGTTTCATTCCTGTCCTCCTCCAGCTGTGCAGCATTCAACATATACTTATTACACAAAACTTATCATTTCAGAAATTGTATAGCTAATACAAAAACTATGACATACTAGACTAAACCGGGCCACACACAATTGGGATTACAGAAGCTCTTGAGTTCACATTTATTTACTTCACTGCCCAATTTTTGCTTTCCCCAGATAATTACCTGCTTCATGGTGTTCATCAGAGCCCTCATCTCCAGCTCCAAGTTGCGCATGTTAAGCTCTACTTTCTGCCTCTCCTCTGCCTCAGCCCGGTGCTCTTCCTCTTTCCTCCTCAACTGCTCACGGGTTTTATCGTACAGCATGGATGCACTCTGATGTTTCTCCTGTTCCTGCTTTAATAGAAATCTACAGTGGGAAGAGTGAGAGACGACTACTTTTAAGACAATATTTTGCGGTAGCAAATATAATCATTATTATAATGATATTAATTATATTTTTCTTTTCAGATTTTGATTAGTATCTGAAAAGATAAAGTAAAAATAATATTAATTACAATACTAATTAATGGGAAAAAACCTTTTCAAACTGGAAAAAGAGTAAATTCCAGAAATATAAGTGATTAGAGATCAGACTGTGGCTAACTTGAGGTTATTGAGGTCTGTTTCCAGCTCTAAGCGGAGGTGCTCCAGGCTGGATCTGCTCTCTCTGGTCTCCTCCAGCAGAAGCCTAAGGTCAGTCCGCTCTTGCTCCAGCTGAGAGATCTTGTCAGCTAGCCGGCTGTGCCTGTCGCGTTCCTTGTGGATAGTGTGCTCATAATCACGAAATATGTTCTGCAGCTTCACCATGCTCACTGAATCTGCAGGGAGAGGTAATGTAACAGGTTAAAGTCTAGACGCCATCTTGCACAAAACAAAGTGGTTCTTCTACAATTTCACTGTGTTTTAATATAGTTTTAATGTAGTTGCTGTAAAAGTGATCAGAGCTGGTTTTAATTAGCAGCTGGTGTTGGTGTGAACACAGGGCCTGCTTCTACGATAAAAAAAGTGCATTAAGAAACTCTTGGCTGAAAGGCTTTCTTGTAGTGGTAGGCTTTCTTGTAGTGGCAGCTCTATAGTTTTACCTATAGAGCTGACATCCAGCTGGTTGATGAGCAGAGTGGCATGACGGTAGCCTGACGCAGCGGAGTCCAGCTCCTCAGTAGCTGTGTCTGAAGATTGTGTAAGGTCTTCAAAATCATCTGCCATTTCCAACTCTCCACCACTCTACACAGCACACAGATGAAAGTGTCGCAAAATGTAACATTTCAATTAAGTATTTAGTTTACCTGAAAGGGCCCATTTGTGGGCATGCAATTCAGTTCCTTACTTTCATAACAACTTATTAGTTTCAGAGTAGATTTACCAAATATTGTAAAGAAGTTATTGAATATAAAGTCTTAACAATAAATTTAGGTGGGTGTGGGCAATATGGCAAAAATGTAATATATATGTAATATATAAAACACATATAATTCACATTTTCACAATACACAATATGTACCACAATATGTTGTTTATTTCCCTAAGCTTGGTAAGTTGATACAGACAAAACCAGCAATGTCACATTTTTAAAAATTACTAAAAAAACTATGAACACAATGATTTTTATTCAACATTTCACAAATTGTAACACACTCAGTAAATGTATTTTGTTTTTCTGAGATTTGTGAGGTTGCAGCAATGTACCACATTTTAAATACGCTATCAAAACCTATATGTAGAGTAATTTTTTTAAATTCATGTTTGTTTCACATACTGTGCTTTGCGACCAGTTACACTGTTTTTTCAATACTGTCAGTTTCCCATGATATGCCCAGAAATGTTTAGCATATACTAAATTTCAAGTTTAAGAGATTGAAATACCTTACAAACAGCACTGCAAGTATCACATTATTTTATACAATATCATGTCAAGAGCTTACCTTCTCAGTTTTATTCCTTGAGGATGGATACCTTTTCAGAAAAAAAAAAAACAAAAAAAAAACAAAACAGCGATAATTTTAGTCAGCTAGGCTTGTATCCACTCTTTGTGGGTAACACTGGACAGTAGGGAGACACTGTCTACCAATGTTTGATGGTACAATGCAGTATCTGTTCAATACTTCTCTCTGCACCACACGTTTATGTGGCTTCCAAAACAGCTACAATTTAGTACTACACGGCACTTTAGTGTACAGTAAAAAAGTCCAAGTCATGTAAATGTGCATTAAGAGTGTGAAAACAGTGGCATACTGCATATGTACCTTCCTTCATCTTCTGACACCTCACTTAAAGAACTATCGTCAAACACAGACAGGGGGTCTCCATTATGGTGGTTCACAGGGAAGGGAGGTCTAGCCTGCCGTGGAGCAGGGACATGTAGAAGGTTCCCCTGGCTACCAAAAGTCCTCCTCTGTTCATCTTCATCTTCTGTTGTCTTCCGGTTAGTGCTGGGGATCACAGACCTCATCATTTATCATGAGGATGTAATGCTTTTTCAACAGCTGGCCACCACCAGCCATCAATCTAGGACATACTAATAGTGTAACAGTAGGGTGGGTGTTTCTGATGAAGTGAAAGCATAATACCAGGACATTACAAAGGACATAAGGTAGGTGCATGTCCTTAGGCTGTAGAATGCCTCAGTCTGAAGATCCATTTTAGAATGTCGTAAATCATTTAACAAAACCAATTACAACAATACCATAGGGATGCACTATGATATTGAACTCAAATCAGCATCAGCAGATAAATGCTTAAAAAATAATTATCGCCATCGGACAGATGTTTACGTCTGACAAATGTTTCACACTGATATTTGATGATGTTGTTACTGTACGCTGGAAGAGCAGAATATTTAGGTGATTCTGGGCTACTGTGCTACAATAGCATATACAATAATAACTCTATAATACAATAGTAACCCTGTAGAAATGAATATATTTTTCTGTAATGCTAATACAGGCAGATGTAATGTCAATTTCTACTTTCTATAAATGTTTATGTGTTGCCACTAGCAATGACAGATTTTTAGGGCTATTTCTAAAAGTAAAAATTCAATTAAAATAAACAAAAAACTTGGTGTATTGCTTTTATTGTCTTTGTATCACTACTGTGCAAATACTTTCTCCAGTCACATTTGTGTTTTTAGTGTCTTCTTAAAAACAATTTGGACTTGTACCAAAATGCTAATGAATTGGATTTACATTGTGATGATGCACAAAATTATTTCCTAGAGAACTGTATTTAATTAAAATTGTTAAGCCAGAGATTTACACCCCTAATTCAACTGAGTTTCAGAGAAAAACAGAACACTATTACCTTTTACTGACTTTGTGAATTCTTTTGCAAAAATCTTTGTGAAAAACTCTTGTTTTTCCTTAATTTAATAATATAACTTATTCTCCAGATTGTGCAAGAGCACAAGTGACCAAATTTTCCTTCAGCTTGAATGTCCAATTTGGAACAGTAGCAGAGCTAAATACTGCTTAGGCTCTAATCCAAAAGTCTTAAATAACCTTGACACTTCAACCTCAACGGTATTTAACAGGACTAGGATAATGGGTGTACCTCCATGAAATAGCTGACATAATGATTTTGCTTTTTTCATTCAAAATGTATTTTAGCTTAATAATTGTTAACTGAAATAAATAGGTTTTACAATGATTATTGTGCTTGTAATTTGGCATTTAAGAATTCAATCTAATACTAGGATTTACTTTTTTAAGAACTTAAGAATTTAAGAACCTGCTGAATTTGTTGCTAGTAATATTTGACTGGCTATGCTTATGCATCACGTCATTTGGCAAAAATTATTGGATGGATGAAAGCAGAACTCTTGAGGTCGTTATTTTTAAAGAAGACTGTTAAAGCCGTCAACTCTAATTTACCTCTCAAAGAATCTTACCTCCTTGGACTTCTTGTCTGCCATCTTGGCGAAACACTATCCCTTTTCTCAAGCCCTTCATCCTTCTGATGAGATCCACTGTCAGACTTCCCTTCCTGCTCAGGTTTTGGTTTGCCAGGGTTAGTGTCTGCTTTCTTTCCTTTTCCTTGGTCAGCATCAGTTTGTTTCCTGGATCCACCAGAGTCCCATAAAGCAGAGCTTTTAGGCTTCTCTCTCATGTCATCAGTCTTTGCCACAGCACTCTAATAACATGAGAAAATGCTCATCGTTGAGATTTTAACATTTGTCCATGATAGGTATGTTACATTTATGATACGTGTGTGGATGAGTTAGCTTGCTTAAAAACATGTCTAAGGGTTTAGTTTGATGTAAAAACACGCACAATTATGCAGAAATGCAGAAAGTGCACACATTAACAAGACAGTTAATAGTTAACAGTTCATACCACAGAAGTCTTCTTTTCCAAATGTAAAAAGAAGCGCTAATAAGGAGACACACTTCAAACCCACAACAAACCAAGCAATACCAACGAGACCAAACACACAGACATGAAATTGCTACTACTTAGGAAAGATGAGAGGTGTTCGTCAGGCAGATGAAGGAAATGATGAGTGACACACAACAGCTGAAGTGTGAGGTGAGGCCTGAAAGAGAGGCTAAGGTGTGCCATTTGATAACCTGACACCGGGGCAGAAATCAAGCGGTTAATTTTTAATCACGTAACAGGCTGACTTCAAGATGAGGAACAAGACAAGTGCAGTTCAGGACCCACTAATCTATTAAAAAGGTAAGACAGGCCTAGGCTTGGACAATTAATCAGTTAATTCTGACTACTAGCATACTATTTTTACAAAGGGCCACAACCTGGAACAATGCTTTTCATTTTGTGGCTTCTCTGTCACTTTACCGTCTTCACTAGTTTAAATTTTTGTTGCATGTGCTGTAAGTACACAGACCGAGTGACTGACAGTCCACCTCAGTGTTCTGTGATACACACAGACAGATGCAGTTATAATTCATACAAACTAAGGAAACATACAGTGGGGTCCAAAAGTCTAAGAGATCATACTGAAAATCTGGGGTTTTTTATTTAAATTGAAAGTTGAAAATTAAGGTAAAGTGAAAAAACTTTCAAGATTCTATTCAAAATTCAGCAAAATTGAAGTGAAGTTATCAGGTTCTTAAGCTGCAAGAGTGGCTTGGAAACAAAAGATTTTACAACAAAGAAAAGTAATGAGTCAAATGAAGAAATCTTTGAGATTTTGCATTATTCCTAGGTCACTTTTCAAAACTCAGCAAATTTTGTTAAGGCCTTTCTACAAAAAAGTCTTTCACTGAGCTCATGTTCAAACAACTGTCAGGTGGATTTGATCTACTCAGCTGAGGCTTTCACACAAACTTGTGGAGTGCACGCCAGCCTAAATGCATAAAGTCCATTTTATGGAAAACCAAATTTTCCTTTTTTTTTTAAACTTAAAAATTTAACATACTACATAAACTTTATTAAAGTTTCAAAACATACCCTTTCACTCCCCAGCCCATACGGTCAGTGTGGGGAAACTAAGTCACAAAAATAGCATTTCTATGATGTCATGAAACCAGTGCATTTCCATATACACTATATTGCCAAAGGTATTCATTCACCCATCCAAATCATTGAATTCAGGAGTTCCAATCACTTCCACGGCCACAGGTGTATAAAACCGAGCACGTAGTCATACAGACTGCTTCTACAAACATTTGTGAAAGAATGGGTCGCTCTCAGGAGCTCAGTGAATTCCAGCGTGGTACCGTGATTTGAT
>JAILXH010283562.1:5157-15504 GCA_023558415.1 Piaractus mesopotamicus | reverse complement strand
ACACACACACACACACACACACACACACACACTATAGCTGTACACAGTAAATGCTCTTTATCTAGCAAACCAAGTGAAAGTAAATGAAACTAAAACAAAAATGAAATAAAATTATAGTGAAAATAAACTAATTTCAATTCAAGAAAAATTGACTAAACCATAAAGGCTTTGGGCAATGACCTAAGTAATGGCTGCAAACTAGCCAAGGCCTGATGCTGCTTTTAGTTGCGCCATAGCTGACCGACTGTGATTACAAAATTGTGAAACTAATTAGAACAAAACACTCAAGTCCAGGTAGGGACCACTCTGAGTTTGACCTAGTTTCTGATGAGCATCTTGTCAGTGCCACCATTCGTGGGGCAATACTGAAAGGTACATAAAACTATATGAAGGCTAAACTAAAAGTAGGCCTGTCACTTCCATGCCAACAAAACTTATTATAGAGTCATAAAATAACAGAAACTAAATGGAAATTAAAAACTAATTTACAAAGAAAATGAAAATTTCAAAACCGTAATAGCCCTGTGGCAAACTCTCAAATTGCACTTGTATTGAGTAAGCCTGGTTTCTGTGTACTTTTATTCGCCATTTGCTGAGTGCCTGTTTGGAGAGTCACGTTTACCAAAATTATCTTCTAAATGCTGGAGTAATAAGCAGTTACATGTACTCAAGTAACATTTTGATGGGTGTGATTATTTTCAAATGATCTTGCATTTTACTCTGGTAGTCAACAACATTTAGTTGCTAATTTTATTATGTTATGTTTAATGCTATGATTGACATTGACAGCATCTGTATTGCTTGGCAACTAGTCACAGTTCTGACTTTTGAGGTACATTGTTTTATTTTATACCAAAAGTGCACCAAATAGAGAAGAATAGTGCCTAACAAGCTTCCTCCTCCTAACTTAAGTTCCTGTGCTGAATGTGCTATAAAAGTCTGCTGCAGTTCTGCAAGTTACTCCATCAAAAGTTGCATTAGTCAAAATTGTAGATACTGAACCTCTTCCAGTTAAGTAGGTGAACTGCAACTACACTGGAACTTTATTTTTATTCTTTCGTTAGGCCTTATATTCCCACTCTCCAACACAAAGCACACCCCTAGAACAGTGCCCAGCAGAGGTAATTTAGAGCTTGCCAGCATTACCAAAGATTATTACACAAGAGGCCAATTTCAGCCTCGTATGGTTAGCTTTGTGATGCGTGTTTGGTGCAGTTGACTAGCATTGCATACATCTGTATAAAGGTGGTTAATCCAAATTATTACTTCACCATGCTCTCTGAGTGGTAAGATTTATGTATTTGATTTGTTATGTGAAGTCATCCATTCAAACAGCTAAGTGCTTTATACATATTGTGTTTACATACCCGTCCTGGCAAATTTCACTAAACTCCATCCCCTTCACATGTAATAATTCTCTGCATTTTGGAAAAGCGCGGAATGTTGATTGTTGCTTTAGCGCGTTTCTTTTTAGGTTTGGCAGCACAGTATGTTTGTCCCCCCCACAGTACTATCACCTGGTGGCGCAGTGACCTACCTGCACAGAGTTGAGATGGCAGTACCCATTTAGAGGAAAGCGAATGACGTGAGTGGAGTCATGGTTCCATCCTGCATTCACTGAATTACACATGACGTCTCCGATTTCAGGGAAGATGTCCTCGATGAGAGCCTTATCCCCGCTCAGCGTGATCCTTTCACCCAACTCAGGGGCCACTCGAACCACCACACACTCACACAGCCGCGACACACTCCCCGAGTCTCGCTCTGAACGCCATCGCTCCAGCTCAGTCTGCAGCGGCTGCAGCTGGAAATACCGTGCCTCCTCATACAGCAGAGAATAGTCCTGCACATGTACAAGCACACATACACAAAAGGATAAATCAGATTATATACACACAGAGAACAGTACGTCTGACTGATGTTTGTGTGTTAGTGTCTCTGTGTGAGGGTGTGTGCTGGATAATGGTCAGTTAAGTAATCTAGAAGTATTTTAATGTTTTTCAGAATGTTTGCATGATGAACTTATTGTGAACAAAATCATTCAGAGTGGTTTAACATGAAATGCTTCATTCTAGACAAACTTCCACAGTGGTGGTGATAGGAACCAGATGTCTGAAGAGTTTAATACCCCTAAAAGCTACCTCATAAAGTTAATACATAAAATTGTTACTGATATGCTGCTCGGTGCCCTAGACATTGTTTTACAGTAGTTTATGAGATAAAGTTGAGGCCTGAAATATGTTTTTAAATCATTTCATGATGAAGTGGTACAGGAAGAGCATTGTAAGACAAAATGCCACCCAAACCTTTTTTTATTTATTTATTTATTTATTTATTTATTTATTTTTTTGGTAACCAATATTTTGCCATTGTCAACAAGAAACTGATCATTTTGGATAGTAAATAAAATGTCTGTATGTGGACATCATGACCCCTGGTTACTATCATCACCACTGTTAAGAAGATAAGAGTTTATAAGTTTATGTACAGTGCACGATTTTGTATCAAATTGCTCTGAATGACTGTGTTTACATCTGTACAATTACGAATCGGTGGAATTCCTATTTAAAGCATTGATTTGGCCAAAAATTTAATTTACCCTATTCAAATGTAGTCGATCAGTTACGTTTGTTATCCAAAGTTTTGATTTTGTATGTCTCCTTTATTTTTGCAGTGGAGCTACGAGACTAATGTAGCCAATGAGAAAAGGAAGCTTATACACCACCAATTAGCACTGTCCAAACCAAACTGCATGCCTAATTCATCACACATTTGGGTCAAACTGTGTTGAGTTTTTAAATAATCTCAATAGACTTGCTTATGTGGTTCCTGACACACTATGACAAATTGTTGTTTCTAAAAATGAACTAAAGTATCCTGTATCGCTAAATGTAACCATTGACAGCCTTCAGTTTTGTCTGTACTTTTGTCTAGTACTTTTGATATGCCAGGAAAACAATGTAAATGTGATTTTCTTCCAAACTATTGCTTTAAATTAGACCATCAAGTCTGTAACCGTAACTGTTAGGTTCTCCAGAAAGTGTACCGATTGGATAGGTCCAAGATATTGGGAAGGGGCCAGACTCACCTTAAAGTCATCTGGGATGAGTAGCTTGGATGTCCTGAGGAAGTTGAGGATGTAGCGGAACATGTGACCATCACGATCGATGAAATAGTGCTGCTTCAGACTGTCTAGCACTATGGGCTCTGTGCCGTCAAACAAGCGGCCAATCCTGAGAGGGAAATGCAGAAAGTCTTGGTTTCTCTCGAGGTTTCTACTTCATGCTCTTAGAGGGTTTTTTTATTGCCAGTGTTGCTTTTGACTTGCTCAGCAGGTGTTTTGTAACCATAACTGTTGTTAGAAGCATTATAAAAATAACGTGAGTAAAGAGTGATATATAGGATTTAGCACACTAAAATTTTGAGAACTTGTGTAACATTCAGACTTTTGAGAGATGGATAGACACAGGAATATGCCACATGAGGGAGCTGCTGTATGTTCAAGTGCATCTGTGTCCTTATGTGTTCCGCATGTCTCTAAACTACATGCCAGTTTGATAGTGATTCTAGTTCATCACAGACTCTATGGACACACACACACATATGCACTAGCATCATTATCAGAGATCAACATCAGAGTGGGCATGACTGGAGGCAACTTTGCGTCTGCTGATGCAGATGTCACAGTCATGTGCAATGTTGTGATGACGCCGTCATAACTAAGATGTGGCCATAGCCAGGGGTGAAATGGACCACAGCTGCATGTATCACTCATTACCTCTAACCACACCTCTGTAGACCACACCCAGGACATGGGGCATAAGTATGAAGACAGAACACCGATGTAGCGAAGCACTGTGGGTAAACATTGTTTGCTCTATGGATTTGGGGAAGCTGAGGATTATTATGCGAATGTTATTATATGCTTATATATACAAGATGATTTGACAGATTGACAGTAAATTTTACAAAAAAATTTTTTTTGCTGTTTGTTTAACTTAAACCTGAGATTTTCTTGGACACCATGATATTTGTATCTGTATGTGCCCTATGTCACTTTAGTGTTAATTGTAGGACCTTCTATATTTATATATATTTTTTATTATTCTATTTTTCATTTTTCTACAATTAGTGCTTATTTTTACGGTTAGTGTTTAGTGTTTTTTTAATGTCTATTTAAATACACACTTTTCCTGTTTACTTTCTATTTAATGTTATTGCTACACCATGGAGGTCTGAGAGTAACAAAATTTCAATACTCTGTATGTCCTGTACATATTGTATTATTGACAATAAAGCTGACTTGACTTGACTTGATATTGAGTTAAGTTGTGGTGTGAATCCTTGAGACTGCTGTCTATTGAGACTGGAGGTAGGGCTGAAAGATTTATCATTTTTATATTGAAATCGCAATTTGAAAGAGTGCAAATTTGTATTATGGCTTATATTATTATCAGTGTTGTTGTAACAAATTTTAAGTGGGGGAAATATAGCCCAATAACATGGAGCTCATAATCATAAGCAACGAAATGTGACATGACAACTGCACCTAACTGTCAGTCTGGCGGACTACATTTAGCGTTCAAGTTTCAAGCCAGATAAACTGGATTTGCAGGTGTTCTTGTCCAAATAAAATAGGCCTTGAACTTAATTTATAGATAGTAATCACAATTAAGTCGCAGTCACAATATTGGTAAGAAAAATCACAATTTGATATTTTCTCCTAATCCTTTAGCCAAAACTGGAGGTGTGTAAGACCATCTGAGAGGGTATAATTAACATTATGGGAACGTCTCAAAGACTCTGTGAGACTGGAAGTGCATTAGTGTCTGTGTGACCTCAAGCTTGCCAAACTCTGTGAGACTCAGACTGTATGACACTTTGTGAGACTCTTTAAGAGAGAAATTGGCTTTGATAATACATATGTGGAAATTTTAAAAGAAATAAAACAAAACAAATTAAATGTAAAAAATGTATGAGTGATAAATTGTAATAATAAAAATGTTTAAGTATATAAAAACATATGTAAGTATATATTACTGTGTAACATGCATTCTGTGAAAACCCTTTGGTTATCATCAACATTTAATTTTCGTCATTTGAAATACATCCGCTCATGTTAAATAGCATCATTATTTCCCTATCATACCCAAAAGACATATTTTAAGGTAATGTAAAATTACTAGATTCTGATAACAGGCTCTCTGTATATATTCTGCCTTCGTCAGACTGAAGCAGGTTGAAATGCTTAGCAGGTAGCTAATAGACAAACAGACTCTGCCAATAATACTGTATTTAGAAACAGGCTTAAATTTTTAGTTTTTAATAAAAGAGCCACTGTAAAACTACAAACATACAAGTTTTAGGAATATGTGACCTAAATGGCCGTTACAAGTTTGAGATGAACGTTGTTAAGCTAGAGTTTTCAGTAAATCCCGTAGAGTGTGAATATATTCCACCATTAGAAAAGGATACTTACAAAGCAAGTGTAAGCTAATTTTTAAAAAGGACGCTATTTATGACTGGGCAGTTAGCAAAAAGTTTTCTTAATTAATGAATTATGATTTTGGTGGAAAAAAAGATTTAATGACGTAGACTGTGCACGTCTGTGTGAGAGTTTGTGAGACTTTGTGGGACTGTATGAGGTTGTGAGACAGTATGGGATGGTGCGAGTCTGTAAATCTGTGTGATCTGTGAGATTTGTGTAAGTCTGTGAGACAGATTTTGAGTCTGTGTGAGACTGAGTGAGATTTTGCAAGACTGTAAGAGTGACTGTACGAGACTGTGAGACTATGGGATTGTGTGGGTCTAAATCTGTGTGAGACTGCATGAGATTTGTGTAAGTTTGTGAGACTGAGATTTTGAGTCTGTGTGAGACTATGACATTGTGTGAGGGTGTACATCTTTGAGACTGTATGACATTGTGTGGGACTATGAAATTGTATGAGACTGTGTGAGACTGTATGAGACTATATGTCTGTGTGAGACTATGAGATTGTGTTGAGGTGTTAAGGTGACTGTGTATTATAATATGAGTGTGTGAGACTGACATTATGTGAGACTGTGTAAGACTACATGAGACTGATTTTATGTGTGTTTATAAAACTGCGAGATTGTTTGAGAGTGTGAGACTGCATGTGCTTTTATGTGACTGTGTGAGACTATATAAGAGCATTTGAGACCCTATGAGACTATATGAGTCTGAATGAGATTTAATGAGAATGTATGAGACTGTATGAAGGAGAGACTGAGTAAATGGCAGTAAGACAGACACTCTGCTGGCCGGAGACTCAGTGCTGCAGGCTCTTCTCTGCCTCCCCTCTGATGTTTGACTCAGTCAGCAGCCACAAGACATTAATGCTCCCTGGCACTGCAGAAATGTACCGGTCAGCGAGCTAATGAGCATAGACAAGACAGACAGACACACACTACCACAGAAGGGGCAAGCACCCTCAGACATATAAGCAATGTAAAGGACAAACGACTCATACATGAAGCACACATACGAACGCAGACAGCATGACATCAGTTTTAGAAAAGCAAGGCTAATAAGGAATTATGGATGACAGGGGTGTCATGATGAAGAAAGGGTGAAAGAACAAAGAACAGTGGCATCATGACTAATGAAAAAACAGCTAAATGAGATATGGAGTTGAGTCACGAAAGAATGCACAATGGAACAGACATAACCTAAAACCCAAAATACACAGCTCAGAGCACACTGGCCTGGAGCTTGCCAGCTGAATTCATGGTTCTGTTCTGTTATTAATAGTGTGCTGTGTTGTGCTTTACCTGGATTCAGGGTATTTGGTGAGTGTGGCGAGGCTGCTGGTGTACATGTGTCCACCCACGTCGATGTGCACTGGTGCATTGGCCTTGGTGAGCTGGGCGGGCGTGGGGATGCCAGCTGTGCCCAGCGGGGAGGCCGGCGAGCGAGCCAACAGTGGCCGAGTCGACATTGCCACACTGCTGTTGCGATGCTCCTGTCACACATACAGCAGGGCGTTAGTGAAGACGATTTTTATGGGTACAGTACACAAATCATCATCTGTATGAGGGATTTGGGGTCATTTGGCAAACGAAATGTTGAAGAACTTTCTATCTTTCTCTTTGCTTCTGCTCTTACTGAATTAGATGGACAGGGCAGAGTCCAGAGCAAAAACAGGAAAAGAAGATGGGCTGATAGTTGAGTGGAGGCGACACACACCTTCTTGCAAATACTGCTAGCTTGAGCTTGAGCATGTGGGTGTGTGTGTGTGTGACAGGGAAAGCGAGCGAAAGAGAGGAGACAAGCAGAGAGAGCAGAACAGTTGGACAGACACCCTGGAGGCAGCAAATGTGTCCCTCTGGGACTGCAGTGAATGTCCAGTCCCCTTAATGGCTCATGTGACCATGTGACGAGAGGACAGTACTGAATTTAGGCCATGGCATTGACGGGCAAGGGAGGTGAAAATGATTTTAAAAAATAAAATAAAACAAAATAATTCAGCAATACAAACCATATCCTGTCAAGAGGCCAGACAAAAACACATTCATACGCGCATTCATACAAAAACTCCTAGTATAGCAATGACCACACCAACGGTCAAAAAAATTTGCTGTCACTAATTTTGCTGTCAGCAGGTAATTACAGTCATTACTGTGCTTGTGCTATAATTGTTCTCATTAGCATCTGCAAGGCTACTCCGGCATTCTCAGAGATCATATCATCTGCTTGTGCTGTGAAAAAAAGCTGCTCGCCGAATCTCAGCGGTCAGCATTTAGCGAAGCGCAATGCAACAGCCACCGGCAAACTCTCGCTCTTTTAAAGATGAAGAAAGCAAACAAAAAACAAAGCATAAGTGTTGCTAGTGCGAGCCTGTCTCGGTGCCCATTTAGCCAAGAGCAGAGTAATCTTATCTGAGGCGGACTGTCTTGCAGGATGAGCCGTGCGGAGAAGATGAATTCTACGGGCTGGCTTATATACTGACCTGAAAAAAACAAGCATTAACCCTCTGTAATCATGCACACTGTGTGCTCGAGTCAGGCTGCCACAGTACAGCACTGATAAGTGAACTGCAAAACAGGGTGTACGCAGGCCTTTGCTTAAAGCTTTTGGTGAAAGTAACTCAGGCCACGGATCTGTTTTCAAAGCTTTGAAAGACTTTTTCCATAATGAAGCAGTTCATTCTGCTGGTTTTTGGTGCATCGTATTTAAAATGACATCATTTGGAGCCTTAAAATATGCTTAGTGGACAAATCTAATTAGTCATTAAGGACGTTAGCATCACATTTCTTTGACATTTTATGTTTATTTCTGTATATATCTGCATTTATGAGGGTGGGAAAGTTGTTGCTGTCGCCTGTTTCTGACACAATAGTAATAAGCCACCTGTCTGAGAGGGTGAAAGTCTGTGCCCACCCACTTCCTCCAACACACACAAAGCCTTGTTAACCATGCCACTAACCATGTAGCACGGTTCACAGCCTCAGCAGGCTTGGACAGTGCAGACATTAGACTAGCTTGTACAGTGCTGGCCCTGCAGAGTTAAGTGTTTTGCCTGCTGTAACTGGCACTTGGGCTGGGAGTTGATCCAAAAAAGAATCAATTCCTTAATTGCAGGCATTTGGGAATCAAGAGTTATCTTCAAAGCTTTGGGCTCCACACGGCGAAGTTCAAGTACACTCTAATGCAGGCTGCCACAAAATACATCGATAGTCCAGGTGTATTTTACTTCAAACAAAGTGATTATAAAGTTTGTAACCAAAAATTGGCTTACAATCAAACAACACTGCCAGTGCCAAAACATCTACCCACCTGAAGAAAAGGAGAATCAGGTACAGCTTGTCCAGCCACCATTAGTCAAGTTAATTTAGCTAGAGGTAGCTCTCCAAATTTCCTTGCTAAGAATAAATGTAATTAACATTGTGCACTCCCAAAGAAGATGGTTCTACAAGGGTTCTTTGGTAGAGATGGAGAATGTGTTGTATATGATTCTATATACAAACCTTTTTTAAAAAGCGTTCTGTATATCACCAGAAAGGTTTTTTCTATTGTTACGATGTCAAACTTATAACAGTCCTCAATCTGAAGAACCATTTCATGATGCAAAGAACCTTTTAAGCATGCAAAGGGTTCTATATGAGTGGTCATGGATCTACATAGAGTCAGTTTCTTTACTAAAGAATCTTGAAGAACCATCTTTTTGTAAGACTGTACTCTTTATTGTCACCAGATGTCCTTTTCTATGTCTTGGATTTTGGAATCAGGATTATTGGGTGGAATCCATCGATTGCTGTCACCTGGAATCAGAACTGGGACTGAGTTCAACTCAGGCGGGGCTTGTTAATTGACCTATGTGACTTATGCTCCACCCACACAGTCTCTCAGAACAATGCTTGCAAGGCTGAGGACGCCTTATTCGCCGTTCACAAAAATGCTGCTTGCATTAATGAAACATAAGCACATTTTATTTAGAGTCGGGTTGTCAGGTTAAAATGCTAGACTGTGTTGCTTGAGCTAATTGAAACTAATTTCAGTTCTTCACCACCATGCTAACCTGTAGCCTCGTAAGCTCCTTGGAACAAAAACGCACTTTGTCATATTCTTCATAACTTTCATATTTCATAAGCTATAGTCAAAGAGTGGGTGTCATACGAGAGCTGTAACTGTCTTCTTTCCAGTCAAATAGATGGGTAATGTAATTTTAAACCCTTATAATAGAAGCTTATAATAGAGCTGAACTCACAATTTTTTTTTGTCTACTGAAAGTCGACCCATTTTTCCACAAATCTGGGCTAGAAACTATAAACAGATGGCGTCTCTTCAGTGATCTGCTCTGTAAAAATTATTTTTATAAAATAATACAAAGAGAGTCAACGATTCAGAAGTAAATTGTAAGCATATAGCAATATGTGTGTGATCATAAAACACATTTTCTGTTAATTTGAGGGGAGCTTTCACAAAAAAAATATTAATGAATAAAATAAAAATTTGCATTTATTTTATGCAGTTACTGAATAATTTTCCTTAAGATTTGGTCATGTAAATTCAGATGGACAAACCAAAAAATACCCTGGAGCATAAGAGGTTAATGAAAAAATGGAACATTCGTATGCATAAAAATAAATAAAATTTAAAATTGGCAACAAACTCTACATTTCTGCATAATTTAATCATTTGCTGCCTTGTGTCAAGCCTCATTCAAACAGCAGTCCAAGCCAAAACATTCCTTATAACTTCAGTGAGAACGGATAGGCTGAATAGATGGATTTATGTAAATATTTTGTTTTTTGTGACATCACAAAAACAATTAATTCAAAACAGGCTGTTTTTGCAACTTGATTTCCATAAATTTACTGTGTGGA
>JAILXH010283542.1:3785-16632 GCA_023558415.1 Piaractus mesopotamicus | reverse complement strand
TTTTTTTTTTTAAGTAAAAATAGTGTTTTGTGTTGGATTGTTACTAAATAAATGTCAAACATTCATATAATTTGATAATATTTTAAGCAAACCTTGTTAAGTAGCTCTTTGAACTTGCAACTTAAAATGCTAATACACTGACATACATTTCATATCAGTCACACAGATTATTGATTAGCACCTAAAACCAGAATATTAATGATATGGTTATTAAAAAAAGAGAAAAAGAGTTGAAAACCTATTTCATACTTTTATCTGACTTGGACTTTAAATGACTCTATACCTTAATTCTGTTCATTTAAAAAGAAATGATTGAACATTCCATTTTGTCACTATGATAACACTACCAAAAATTTGTCAAATGTTCTGGTAGTTACTGGTTTGGTAGTGACAATTGTAGCACATTTCGAGCAGAACTCATCACACGACTAGCAAACACAGCTTTGAATACACATATAAAATCATAATATTTTTCAATAAAATACAAAATGTTTACTTAATTGCTGACAATATGTGTTTCAGGTGTGACAGTTCTTATGTTACACACCGATTTTCAGACTTTTGCTCACCATGAGGACATGAGGGACAGAGGCTCCTCCTATGGACTGAAACCCTTGTGTTTCGGTAGTGGCATGAAAACATGAGCCAGCTTTTTTTTTTATTTAAATTTAAACACAAACATACATGTTTCAACTTCTTTTTTAAAGAAATTCTTAATCACTACATCAGATCAAAGAAAAAAAGAGATCAAAGAAAAAAATCCACAACTTTAGGTGAGAATGAAAGTGTTTACGTCTTTTGAAAATGGGAAAGCAGAGACTTCTTCCTGATTATGACACTATAATGTAGAAGCACTTCCTCTGTCCACAGCTGTGGATGTTTATTTACTTTTTTTTTCTGGCATGCACTGAAGGTCTTATGAAACTCCTAAAAAAAAAGCCATGAAAATAATAATAGAGTAAGTGTGTAATATGAAGGAAAAAATAACTGAGTTTAACTTCTTTTGAAAGAAACATATTCAAGCTGCTTTTTAATGATCTGTAATGCAAACTCCAATTACTCCACTGGGACAGCTTTTTTCATAATCTACACAAATGTCATAGATAAATACAGTATGGTTGGTCACCAGTATGTAAAATTTGTAATAAAAATGGTACATGAAATAAAAATACGTGTGTTAGCACTGGAACCTTCGAATCAAAAAGCTAAAGCTCTTTCCAGGCTAAGGCTCCACACACCCTGGTAATGAAGTAAATGTAGCTCAATGTGAGCTCGTTTGAGTGCTGAAAGCTTCAGTTACATCAGTGTCCCTGTGCTGGCGCTTGCGTTCAACTGACACCATTTGGGCTGTGCTGATGAGTTCATTAGAGCTGGCTCTCATAGGTGGACTACAGGTGGACAGTTCAATAACATGTTCAGTGTCTGAGTCACAAGGCTTTGATAAATCAGCTAAAGTGTCGTTCTAAAACTGTGGGCTCAGGCAATGTCTGTGGAACATATCTTTGATACGTTTTCATAGTATATCATGATTACATATTTAATAGCTCAGGGAGAGGAAAAGACAAGAGAGGACATATCTTCAAGTCCACTATGTTTGCTTTACTGGGTAAACATTTTGAACATTTTGGATCTAAACTCTACATACAAACCTGCAACTAGCTCGCATATCTTTGGAACTGCATTTCCATAAATGTATTTTATTTATTTAAGTTTAAATCAGGGGTACTGGAGGAAAAATGCTAATCATTAATTAATCCACTCTTGACCCCGACTCACCTTTTAACCAAAGAAAAAAGAGGAAATAACTTCTCCTTCTGGAGAAAGAAATTATAAACCTATGCCATCTGCTAAACATTTTGAATTGCCATCCATTTCGGGACAGGGAAATTTCTGACAACGGATTAAAAATGACTTAAAGGTAGAACTTCAGTGAAACAGACATTTTGCCATAATAAAAGCACAGTAACTACAAATACAATGTAACGGCAGACTATTTAGATCAACCATATAACAGTGAAAAATAAAGTTCGGTTGAACTACAAACCCTTTTGGCTTAGTGCTGTGATGCACTGGTGACATCATCCGCGACACAGTTTGTAGTCCACTTTCAGAAAAGTCCCATAAAAATCTCTATTTCTATCTTTTTTCTATCATTCAATCATTTGGAACTTTGGTGTAGTGTCACATGTAACTGAATATGGATATAACACGAATTCAATGCTGGTCCAAACTGGTTCTGCTGGTCTGGTGCTGGTGCATCAAAAACACAACATGTGCTGGGTTTAAAGGTGGTCAGCATCGCAGCTTCCGTTACTGCCAGCCAGCATACCAGCATACAAAACCCAACATTTGTTTTGCTGGTGACCAGCTATGCAGGTCTATACTGGTTAGTCTAGGAGGGTAGGAGTCACCAAAGAAGAAAAATGAAATCGTACTACCTAAAACATTTTTAATGGTAAAAAAAGCAATTCTGTTGCCACTGCCACCAGGGTTAGGTCAAACTCAGCTGAAAGTTAGCTGGGTAAGAAGAAATCCTGCAGGGGGAGACAGACCCCTGGATTGAGAAAGCTGAGAGGGATGTCTCTAATTTTATAGTACATCAGCTAACAAGATGAGGTCCCCCCAAAAAATCCTACTAAAGCCCCCCCAAAAGTATTAAGCTGGCCCCCGGGCCATGGTTGAAAATAAGCAGGGAAAAGTGTCCCATAAAAATTTTTAAAAAATTATTATTATTATTATTTTGATTATTATTTTTGTTGTGTAAATACACAGAGTGTTTAATAAACATTTTAGTGTTCAAAGGAATCAAACAAACATCTGACATTTTACATCTAAAAGTAGACATGTGGGACTTTTATTTTAATAGCGCTGGAGTGCTAGATGAACAAAAGTGAAGTTAATGAGTGAAATGCAATGGAGCGCAGTGAATTCTGTGTTCTGAGTGGATTTGTTTGATATTTCCTAATTCTGACATGCTGTGTCCACCACTGTGTCCTGAATGAATCAGACAGATGGCTGAATGAACTGTCATAATGAAAACTTAAATTTGCACATGATTTGTTTTGATTTTCTCCTGACTGTTAAGATAAAACTACAAATCATGGTCAGTTTTCGGTTAAATTCATTTCATTTTGTGTTTTAAGATGCAATCGTGTTTTTGGTAAAATCATATGCCGTAATATTATACATACATAATATAACGTATTATAATATGAATTAGAAGAAAATGCTTTTCAAATTAATCTCTGTTTGCTGCATCTCTATGGTCGTACTGTACTACTGTAAGTAGTAAAAGAAGAAACTGAACACAGTGTCATTGGTGAGACTTAGTCAACAAAGATAGTATCCATAATGCGCATCTTAATGACGTCTGCAAGAGTCACACTCATTCAGATCCAAGACCATAAATATGGTCACCTTTGATCCTGTTGTACGATGTTGGGAAAACCCAGTTCCAACTCCTGTATCATCAGCTGCCGCCATGTCTGGTAGGATAGATTGGAGATTGGCATAAACAAGTCATTATCTCATGTCATAGCATCCTTCTCGAGGTCAAGAGCCTCACAGAGACACAAAGGCCAAAAATGAGGTATTATAAACATATTCTTAAGTAAAATATTCTATATTAAAAAGATTCAAGTTTGACTATGAGAGATCTACATCCCTTTGCTTCCTGCTTCAAGACAATATGGGATCAAAAATCTCCGTGACATAGATAGACTCCCACAAACAGTGTTCAAAATGGCATACAAAGCACAGGTCCTATGTGATACAATGAGCAAGCCCATGGTAACAGAAACATTGAGCCATGACTCAAAAGGAGCACCCTATCCTTCTCTGGGTGACACCGGACAGTGAAGCTATACTTAGCTTCTGTCAAATTGGACAGCTTAAATTTTGTAAAGTCTTGAATCTTGTAAAATCTCCGCAAAGAAGAAATGGAAAACATAGATGACTTTTAGTCTTCTGGTCTGTATGCGACTTTATTTCATGTAGAACAGGCGTGTGCAGGTCATACTGAGGAGAGGTCACCAGTACGTCATTCAGATAGTTTGTTGTCTTGCAGTCCTTCAACAGGAACACTCCGAACATCACGCCTCCTGAAAAACACAAAATAACCTCCAAGGTCCGATAGGTGGTCATTCTGACACAACAATACAGCAACGAGATCTCATATACTTAACTTGCGTGTGACTAAAATACGATTAGGTGTGTTTGAATTGATATTTGATATTTATTAAAAAGAATAGCATTCTTAAGATGATTAAATCATTTTACATAAAAGGGAAAGGATGTGTGAGTGGGTAGAATCTCCAATCAGTCTCTTCATTCACCCCTTCAAGATAAAATGGGACCACCCATTCCACGGCAGTCTACATGACACCTGTGAGTGGTGGGAGTGATGACAGATGACCCCATACTTCATCTCAGCAGTGCGCATGCTGGGGCCTACAGCACATCACTCCTCATGCGAGACTCTCCCAGCTCTTCATCCACCATGGATCATAGAAGGCAGTCTTCATGACATCAGTCAGTCAAACATCCCTAGAGGTGGAAAATAACAAACTACATTTACTCTTGTTACTGTACTTGAGTACAGTTTTGCCTGTAAGGGCACTTTTTGTAGTAAAATTGAATCATAGTACTTTTTCTTGAGTGGATTATTAATGAAAACTTTTACTTTGCTACTTCAATTTTTTAATAATGTCAAAGTTAAAAAATACATTTTGCGTGTATCAGCTTATAAAACAATTACAACAAAATGTGGTTAAATTTAAAAGATTCAGTTCTGAAAAACAATGAAAAAACAAGAGAAAATCACAGCAAAACAGAGCAGCTCCCAGCTGCAAAAGCACTACAGCGATATCCTGTTTAGAAGAGAAGGAAAGAGGAGAATTTTACCAGCATACAGCTGGAGCAGACTTTATCAAAACTGTCATCTTCATTCATTTATGAATGAACTAAAGAAAACAGTGTTATGATCAGCTGCTGAAAACTGGTGAGATCTCCACTTTCACAACTCAGCTTCAGCCTGAGGGAGCTGCTAATCCTAGATAAACAGGTATGGTGTTTATTATTTTTTACGACTTTGTTCAAATAGGTGGCTATGTATTAAACTGGAAAACTGTTATATATGTTTTATTACAAGTGTCTGTCAGCCAGCTAAGCTTCTTTAGTCAACATAGGTATCAGTCAGTCTACGTTTTACCTGAATAAAGTGAAGTTTTGATGCAGTTTGGTGCTTTTTAAATGTACTTTCCAAACATATTTCTGAAATATATTTTTACAGTGTCTGAAAATGGCCAAAAATGTATTGTTAAATACAGTTTTTAAATGCACTTATTTGTATTTGTTATATTTCAAATGAGAGAGAGAATTATAAAGATATGTAAAAATATGTAATGTCTGTTATGCGATATACCCCAAAACCAACCCCCCCCAAAAAAGAAAAGACCACACACCGAATTTCAAAAGTAAAATAGATTACATTTTTTGATTAAAAAAAAAAATCAGTATTACATCATTCTGGTATAATAATATAATCTGACGAAAGAATCTTGTTCCAGAACCAGGCAGGGTTTTTTAAACGATTTCTAGCTAAGTCTAATCTGGCCTGTCTGTCCTTAAGTGTTACCTCTAGTTTGCACTTTCAGGTAAACCCTCTGTGTTTACACTGACAAATATCTCTCTTTATTGTAGACTTTGACAGTGATATGCCAACCTCCTCTAGAATGTCCTTGACTTGATTAGATGCTGTGAAGGGAGGTTTTCTTCAAAGATTTTTTGCGAGCACTTTTTTCCACTCTAGATGAATTGTTAATTTGGCCACCTACTTTACTTTTAATGCAAATCAATGGAACCAGAATTTCTCCAAGTCATTTTGAGCCATTCTTCATGAAATTCACAAACAATGTAAAGGGCCACAGGCACGAGCCAGGATACACCCTGTACAGGCGGGCAGGCCGTCGCGGGGCAGACAGATAGACATACACATTCACACACACTCATACCTTGGGGCAGTTTAGCGTGTCCAATTGGCCTGACTTCATGTCTTTGGACTGTGGGAGGAAACCAGAGTACCAGACGAAACACAGACACGGGGGCATATTATAACTAGTCATGACTAAATTAAAGATATCTTATTATCTTATTAGTATTTCTACTAGTCTACTAGTACAAAATTCATTTATGGAAATGTGGAGCTGGATTTTATACTAGTCAAAATTAAAGTGTAGATATCTGTAATTACAATTTGTACTAGTACAAATGTAATTGTAAATATCTGTAATTGTATTTTTTACTGCTAAAAATGTAATTATAGATAAGACAGAATAAAATTCCATGTAAATCAATGGTAACATATGACTAGACAAAATTTACTTATGGATATGTCAATATGGCAATATGGCCAGTCAAAATAGCTTTATAGACATGAATATTTGGTATCATGACTAGTAATAATTGCATAGTATATATCTGGAATTGTAGTTTTTACTTGTAGAAACTGCATTAAAGATCTCTCGAATTTGAGTTTCTACTACTAAAAACAGAGTTATGAATTTGTGAAAAATCTTATCTTGACCTGTCAGATCTTAACTTTAAACAAAAAGATAGGACGTTTCTGTAAAACGGCCCCTGGTTCATATCAGCACTGCTTTGAACATTTCTGACTCAAGAATTCTCCTTCAAGAGGAGCACATGTTTGTCATCAATGGTGCAGTCAGTCACATGACTGCAGCAGTCCTTCTTTTCAGGGCCTTTGAGGACCCCCTCTTCGTAGTAGCCCCCAGCTGCACTAATCTGTCAGCTGTGGAGCTGATGACTTGTAGATTATTGATAGCTCTAGAGTTATGACGGAAGATTTAAGAGGACTTGCTTTCCTGTATTTATTTACTATATTAAAGTTTGTAAAAGGTATTATTCATTTATTCATATAGATTTTAAATAACATAGAAAAGCAATCACTGTGTTAAGATAATCTTTGTATTTCTTTAATCCACCCATTTCTGTTAAGACTGAAACTTCCAAAAGTTGGTTGAATTTCTGTTTCTGTCTCTGCTCAAGCTGTTTTTATGCTGAACTGTGCTGCCCTCTTGTGGCTGTTCTGAGCTAAATGACTGAGGCGGACATTGCTGGTGTTCGCAGTTCTTCAGCACTTCTGCAACGGATCAATCATGTTTCTCATTCATTTTAATCAGTAATTTGACCAGAATTTCCTTCATCACCTCCGACCAGTTTTCAGTTCATTAGCAGCGCGCTATCGTTTTCTGTGGATATATTTTAAACTTGAAGTTTGAGAAATAAAAAAGACGTCGCTGTAAAAGTAACAACGAACTGTCAGAGTTAATAAAAAGCTGCATTTTTACTGAAAGAGGCTGAACAGACTTTCAAAACGTCAAAGCAAACGTCCACATAAAGGAATTTAGAGTCAAAAAGACGTGAAAAAATATGCTTGAAAAAAAAATAGATTTAAAATAAATACAAACAATGATTAATACAGTAAAAAATAACAGTAAGTTAATATCTGGGATATAATTATTATTATAGTAGTAAAGAAGTCTCCAGCTGTAGTTTTTACACTGTATTTTGTGAGGGGAGAGTCAGTGAACCCACCTGTGAAGAAGGAATCTGTCCTGCATTAACACATTTATTTGAAGCCAGTTTGGGTACATGTGGTCTTATTAAATAAACACTTTTTATTGACCTTTATTTTGTAGATATAACCGGACTAATCATCGTGTTGCGCTGGGCCAATAAGGGATGTTTTTGAAAATAGATTATTATTTCAGGGGTCGCTAGATGGCGCTGTCACTCTTTTGTGTTTATTGCTCCGATACAAAGATCCAAACGCTTTTATGTAATTTAGAGTCTCAAACATGATCAGAAAAACGTCTGGACACAGAAACAATTCACTTCAATAAAATAAAACCCATAAAGGTTTTTGAGTCTATTAGCGTTGTTTAGTTTAAATGTATTGTATATGATCCCACGCAAATAACTAACAGTAATATTGATAGAAACGAATGAATCAGATCAGATCACACCCCATTCCAACTTCACACTGTATCAGAAATATGTACAGTTATTAATGCCAAGTGAACCGGATAATCCCCGCCATGTGACCGACCCTGATGGGCGTGTCGGCGCCCCCCTCTCAACAGGAGTGAAAACAGCTCAGCCAAGCTTTTGATATCTGATTGGATGAGGGGAGTTGGCCTATTCAAGTTTCAGCTTTATTGTTCAGCAAAGCAGTTTATTCGTTTCACAGTATTGAATAAAAACCCCACAATATCGTAAAAAACATTGTTGTCCACTCGCCGAAACACTTTTTTCCAATCCAACCAAAATCCGCCCAGTTCGGAACCCCGCCAACACTGAGCGGCGGCAACAAAGAGTCACGTGACTGAAAAGGCGACGCCATAGAGCTTCTCCACTGTGACATCATAGTCAACTACCAGCTGACCCTTCCAAAAAACAGCGCCTTTCTTTTCAGAAGCGCGTCGTTGCAACAAGAACAGCACAAACAGGTCAGTCTGATTCTTAATATGCAGCTTTATTCACAGAAAAAAAGTCTGAAATTCACTAGTTGTTTGTGTACAAAGTCCACTGGCTTTGAAAAGAGTAATGTTTGCTTTACATGGGATTAAAAGTCGATAGAAGTTAATTTTATATCTAAAGGAACGCAGTGCTGAAACTGCAGTTTTGTGAAGTGAATAATCACTTATTTTTTCGAAATATTAACATAAATAATAATGTCGAAATAGTAGCACACACACATACACACACACACACATCATCTAAACCGGAGTACCCGGAGGAAACCCACGCAGACACGGGGAGAACATGCAGACTCCACACAGAATTAGTAACATATATTCTTAAAATATTGACCGACCCCCAAATAATTACTTATTTTTCCGTAATGGTCATGTATTATTGCAAAATAATGAGATATCATTTGTGAGAGACTTTTGAAATACTGCTGAGAAGAAAGAAAACAATAAATATACATTAAACAAAGTTAATAATCTGAAAATATTAATGAGTTTCATTAAAATTTGTTGTAATTTCTTTGTCCAAGCCTTTTCAGACGATGTTTGTAGATATGTTTGAAATTAGCCTTATGCTTCATTGGGACAGTAAATTATTTCTCACTCAGCTGTCTGATAATGAAGCAGCTGTCGCATTTTCAGACAAAAAACTGTACGTTGTTACGTATGACACTGAAGAGTTTTACTTATTTTTGATTCTCCAGATTAGTTTTCAGTGATTGTATGAGAAAAGAGAAGAAGAGCGAAAAGTCATGAAGAGAGGCAGAAAACACCGAAAGACAAAGCAGGTACAACATTAATAAACCACCGCAGTTATTTATCAGACTCTGAAGGAGCTCACCTGAATGAATCCAGCCTTTTTGTTTTGTAAAGTCAACAGCTTTGGAGATGAAGCAGGAGCGAGAGCTAAGCCCCCCACCCAGTCCCCCAGCCTGTGGGTGCTGGAGCAACTGCTTCCCCAAAATGTCCCTGTTCTGCAATAAGGGCAGGAAGCAGGAGAGGCAGAGAGAGGAGGAGCAGCTCCAGCAGCTTCAGACAGAGAGGAGAAAAACGGAGCTGACTAAGACAGAAAAAACGCAGAAGAGAAAGAAGGAGAGGCAGAGGAAGGTAATTCAGCCCAGTGGTTGGTTCATCATTTAAATGATAAACTGGGCATTCGCAGGTCAATTTAAAGCTGTGTTTAGCAGATACTCCACAAGGGGGCGCTATTAGCATTCAAACCACTGTTGTGAGTCTCACTGAAAGTTCACAACAGCAGGATCGCACTAAAGCATATATGTTTGTTACAGATTTCAAGAATATGAAGCGATAGTTTTTTTTGCTGTCTTTAATTGTAGTGGTGAAATGGTAAAATTAAAAAGTCAAATGTTTATTTAGGCCTAGGCTGAACAGCTCAGCAGAAAGCTAATAGGCTAACAGGCAATTCCTGTAATAGTAAGACTTAGACTTTACTGAAGAAATCACTGTAAAACTTACAAAAGTAAAGAATATGATACTGGATTGTCTGTTGCAAGTTTGCTTCGAATGTCTGTGTTTATGTAGAACTGACTAAAATAGTGTTAAACTCTGTGTGAGAAGTGAATGTAAACCACCGCTAGTTTGACACTAACATAACATTGAAGCACTAACAGAATTTCACATCTTCTTAGCAGTTAAACACACACTTTAATTATAAAGTGAAAATTTCTTCATTGCTTATTGCTGTTTATTTCAACGGGTAGTCTTTGACCTTATCTCCTAAAATTCCTCAAAATAATTCCAGAATATGGAGCAGGAGAACGATAAGCAGATCAGAGATCTGGAAGAGGAGGTGAGGCTACTTGAGAAAGAGATTCAGGGATTCAGAGAGAGAAGGAAAGAGCTGAAAAGAGAGCTGAAGACACTGAAGATGAAAATCGCAGGAGTAGAGATGAAGACTTCGAAAACCAGACAGACAGAGGAGGAATGGAAGAGCGAGATGGAGGCAGTGAAGGAGAGAATGGTAAAGGAAGAAGAACAGAGGGAGGAAAAGAGGAAACACGAGTTAGAGGGACAAAGTGACGTCATCTGTAAGGAAATATTCATCACCGTAGTGAAGGTGGAAAGAGAAATGGCAGAAGAGAAAGAAAAACAGGATGACAGTAAAATGGCTACAGTCAGTGAGAAGCAGGAAGTGATGAAGGAGAACAAGAGTGAGGAAGAGCTGCTCCAGGAAACGGAGAAGCAGACAGAGGAGGAACAGCAGAAAGAGAGAAGAGAGGGTCAGGAGGCAATAGAGAGCGGAAAAGAAGTTCTCATCGACATGGAGCACCTGCAGGTGAGACTCGAGCCCACCTACTAAACGGGCCTATAGAAAAAGGTTACAGGGGTGAAGAGTGTTGGGGTTAAAAACTGCGAGCCTCATTCACCAACAGTTAAAAAATTTCTTTTGAAAACTCACCTACGCAGCATTCAAGTAGATTCACAGATCTGTTCTTAGTAGGGATTTGTTCTTAGGTAAGAACAGAATCTACGCACATTTAAGAGCACAAAGGTGCAAACAATCTATAAGAACACATCATGAATCTGATGTAGACTTTCTTAGGACCTTTCTCAGGAAAAATAAAAGAAAAAAACTTGGTGAATGAGGCCCAGTGTCTTCAACTTACTTAACCCCTTACAATCCCAGGCTTATTACATACTAAGGCATATTATTCAGTAACTACAAGGCTTCAACGCAAACTGACTGAGCTATTCTTGGGATATAGAAGTGTGTAATAAAACTTTGGACGCTGGCCATTTAAGGGGTTAATCCAGTTGAACCCTGTGCTTATTATTCAGTAACTACTATAAATTTTTCAATAAATACTTTTTATATATGTATATCGCATCATATCACCATTTTTAGCAAATATATTTAAACCAAGACAAAGTCATATTTCTCAGGGGCTGATGAAGTCTGGATGGTTGCTTAGATGCAGTTCTAGAACTCACGTATTCTGTTTTGTTGTGTTGAATAACTCTGTAGGTAACGTGGCTAGATTATATAATATGTACACTTTACGAACCAAAAGCATGTCTTAATCTCTCAGATGGAGCCAGCAGCACCCAGCACATCTCGGAAAAATGTGGTGCAGAGAGTGCTGTCCAGTGTTCTGTCCGGTGTTCACTCCAGAGTTCAGTCCATCATGGAGGTAATTACTTCCTCCCACACTGTGCAAAAAGATACGTTTACATGATTTTTTAAAATGAAAAGCTGAGATTGAAATTTTGAACTTTTTTACAACAATTAACAGTATTTGACTCAAGACGTTTTAGTGAATCGCCTCAACATTAAAATCTGTTTTTGTACAGACTCAAAAAAACAAATTGAGCACTTTATTTACTGAAACTCTGTATATTTTTGTTTGTTTACCTTTTTATCTCTGCTCTGCAGTTTCGAAAAAAATTCTCAATTCAGCCTGTTGAACATGAGGAAGAGGAGCTTAAGGATGAGTCCCCACCTCGTCCATTGGTGCCACTCGGAGCTCCGGTTTGTCTTTTTAATTTTATAAGTTTAACAAAAAAATATTTTTAATTATCTCTTTATTTCAGCATTTTACACCTAGGCTCTCTCAGTGTCCACGTCATGGGAAGCTATCAAGTGTAAAGTCATCTTAATCGGGAATATATTAGGAAGTGATGCAAATGGGTGACTTTTTGTTTTTTTCCTTCCACAGACTGGGGTCCTGACTATACACATACGAAGCTGCAGAGACTTCAAGAAAAACAGTATCCTTAGAGTTTATTCCAGTCTCACTGTTATATGTGTGGTCTGTGGGTTTGTGTTTGTGTTGATATCTAGCCATGAAATTATAATCTGTTGATTTTGTCTGCATAGATCAATTGTGCTGGTTCTGGTTTGGCTGTTTTCCTGACCCCTGCACCAGCTCATATACAGAAAGGGACGCAATGTATGGTGAGGATCACTGTGGGGAAAATGGTGAAGTGCTCCCTGCTGCAGCCCTTTGATGACAACATGACTTTCAATGAAGTGAAACACTTCTCCATACAGGTCTGTGTTACTTGTCAGTGTCTGCCTCTTGTGTAAAACAGACAAATAAGTAAAGTTAAAATCAAAGATGCTTTGGACATTAAATTTGCATATCGCTCAAATGATGCTAATCATTCTCGATGCCATCTGAAGGGCTGTATCATTATTCTATTTGCACAAATGAATTTTATTCGATGAGCGCTCATAGGGATGAGGGATAGAGTGAATTTAAGTGTTCACTTCAGCGGCAGAAGTCACAAGTCAGTGCAATCTTGAGTTGCCGTTTTAATCCTGGAAATATACA
>JAILXH010283502.1:0-14662 GCA_023558415.1 Piaractus mesopotamicus | reverse complement strand
TAATAACCGAGCAAGGCCTGGCAGGCCACCAACAGTGTCTCCATCAGAAAAACAGTGCTTAAACCTTTCATCTTTGAGAGAGAGGAGAAAATCAAGTTCAACTTTTCATTCTGATCTTAAAAAAAAAAAACACCAGTTTTTCTCTCCATCCTTTCACTCCAGACCTCAACATTACAGAATGTGTTTGAGATGATTTAGATCATAAGAAGCAGAAAATGCAACTAACTTCTAAGACTGAACTTTAGAGGTGTTGAAAAATATCCCTGCAGATTTCTTTGAAAAACTGAAAGCAAGTCTTCTGAAAACATTGAAAGCCGCAGTAAAGACAAAGGTGAACACACTTAATACCAAACAATATAATGTTATATTTAGGCCTAGTTGCTGAGGCTTCTGTGTAATGGTCTGTTAAATATATGTTTTCAGATTTTTCCTGAAGAACTTGTGCTTAATGGCTGTTTTACCTGGAATGAAAACCTTTGCTCAATGCTATATATGTAGTGGGAATAATGTAGCTCTTTATGTTTACTGCGTTTTTCTCCCAGGTTTCAGTAAATCAGTTTGTCTGGGCTGTCTGTACATTTCCAGAATGAGTTTTGAATTCTGTCATGATGAGGCTGCACAGAAGCCGTGCCTTGTGGCCATGGCTGAAAGTCTAAAGACCTGGTCCCCTTGCTTCCTTAAAGCTCCATAACTCAGCTTTGACATGTTTGAGCTCAGTGGTTCATTAAGGTACAAAATCACTCCCGCTGGGGGGGGGGGGTCTCTTATCTCCGAATGAGCCCCCTCTAAGATCTCACCCCCAGGCTAAACCTTTTCTCCTAAACACAGGGAGTGATATAAGGCACAAAAAGACAGAGTACATGGCTGCTGCTGGTTAGGTCAGTGCCTGAGAGGAGTTCCTGTGTCAGTGCACTGAGATGGACTCCAGATGCTGAGAGAGAGAGATCTATAGCTGCTCAGCAGTGGCTTTGTAAAGTGGACGTGTGGGATGAGAGCTCTCTGGGAGAGGACCGTGCCTCTTCTCCTGACATGAGCGGCAGGCTGCGTGCCTTGGCCTCATGGTAATTGCCTTCTCCATGCGTGGTCTGAAGACCTGCTTTAAGCTCTCTGGGTGGGAGGATGTGCTGCTGGCTGTTGAAGCTGCGCTAATAAAGAGGCCGGCTGCAGAACATCAGACGTGCTACACCGGAGGTAGGTCACATCTAAGCAGAATGATGAGAAAAAGCTTTCAACAGCTTAAGGTGGAAAGATTTAACCCTCAAAAGTCATAGCTGTCACCAGTGTTAGCAAAAGCATGTTGTAATTTGATATTAATAATTTCTCACTCATAGCTCATTGGAACAGTGGAGAAATTCTGTTGAAAGTGCAGATTTTAAACTTGAAACTGGAGGAGAAATTTTTATTATAATTTGAATCTAAAGAAAAATTTATTGTCGAGTAAACAGGCTTGTTTTGCAGGAAGAAAAAAATTCTTACTTCTTCTATGTTTTGTAATTGTTTGACATTAGAACAGAGAGAGTCTTAAGTTAGTATGGAATGTAAACTGAATGCAAATGTGATTAATTGCATAATTCACCATGCAATTAAATATTAATTACATACTTTGCAAAGGTGTTCAACCCACATAAAAGTCATCAGATTCATCTGATTTACGAATGAATTGCAAACTTATACAGATTGTTCCATTTTAAAGTCAAAATTAATTGTTTGTCAGCAAATAAAAAAAAAAAACAAAACAGAAAACTACTGTATATATCAGTATTCAACCCCTTCAGACTAGTACTTCTTTTGCTATAATAACATTTTTAAGCCTGCTGGGTAAGTTCTACCAGCTTTGCACACTGCATGGGAATAATTTTCACCCATTCTTCTTGGCAGATTTGCTACAGGTTGTTGAGGTTGGTTGGATGACGCTTGTGGACCACAATTTAGTGCCACAGATTCTAGATTGGATTAAGATCTGGACTTTGACTTGGCCGTTATCAAACATTCACCTTTTTGTTGTTTCACCACTCCTGTGTTGCTTTGGCCTTGAGCTTGGGATCACTGTCCTGCTAAAAGGTGAAGTTTCTCCAAAGCTTAAATCCTATAGCAGACTGATGCAGGTTGTCTTGCAGTGTCTCCCTGTATTTTGCATCATCAATCTATTCTTCAATTTTAACAAGATGCCCAGTCTCCACTGAAGAGAAGCATCCCTGCAACAAGATGCTGCCACTGCCATACTTCTCTGCTGGGATGGTGTTTGTTGGGTTTTTTTTCTCATCTTACTACAAAACCTTACCCCACATTTTAGCTGTTGCGCTCTGATACTTTATGGTAAAGTCCAGGAGTGCGTTGATGTGGCTTTTCTTCAGTAATGACTTCTTTCTAGCCACCTCCCACACAGGCCTGCTGTATACAGAGCTCTCGATGTCAGTGACTGGTGCACCTTCACTCCAGTTTCAGCTACTGATCTCTGTAGTTCCTACAGAGTCATTGTTGGCCTCTCTGCGGTTTCCCTCACAAGTCTCCTTCTTGCTCTGAATTTTGAAGGATGGCATGATTCAGCTTCCATTTCCTTACAGTTGATCCAGCAGTGTTCTCTGAGATATCCAAACACTTGGATATTATTTTGAAGCCTTCTCCTATCTTGAGCATGTCTAGAACTATATCTTTAATTTCATTAGAATGCTCTTTGGTCTTTTTTTTCACAGCTTTTGTTCAGATTCACAGTCTGATCAATGGTACTTGAATTAAGGGGGTCTTTTCACCAGAAAAGGTGAACACAAGAAATTGTATGAAATTTTATATTCTAATATTAGATCTCTGGTAATATGGTAAAGAGATTCATTGTAAATTTGCAGTGGGAACAGTAAATGGCTCAGTATGGGAGTGTGCCCTAAAGCTGTCGGAAGGAAGGTTACATTGGTAGATTTGTCCCCTGAAGTACAATGTAAATGTATCCTCAAAGGTACACTGTCTTAAGTGAGTCTTACGTGTTTCCTCTAAAAAGCTTCTGGGTAATGATTGATTTTCGCTGTTATTTTTGAGAAAAAGCATATTTGCTGTTAAACAGCTATCATTTTTGATAGTTTTCTATTCCAAATTATTGTTAAAAACACATATTGAAAATCTTTTGCCAATAAGGTGGTTCAAATACAGGAAAGATTATGAGCTAATGAGCGCTGATATCACAACAAGGGGATAAAATATGCTTCATAGGTCATTATAAAAGTAAGACTTTTGTCCTTAAAGTTGTTGATGGTCAGTGTACATGTCAATAAGCCAATGACAGGCTGTGGTTTTGATAAAGGGAAACTTTAAGACTGAAGCTAACTACACAACTCAGTAACCCTTTACTGAAAGATTCACATGTTCTGCTTAGCACCACTTCTGTTCTTTTTTTCCTCTTTCTTTGTTTCTGGCAGCTTATTCAGACTTATGTAAGCTACATAGCATATCGGGCAGCATGGTTTCTCGGAGTATCTCTTCACTAGTGATGTAATTGTAGTATCGGATCTTGAGGATTCACTGTAGACATCTTTGTTGGAAAATGTCCAGCTTGTTGTTGATGTTTGCTGACGCCCTCCATGTGTCACTGGTGTCGGTCGCCACTGGCATCAGAATGGAGGTGAAAAGGTGCAGCTTGATCTTTAAAGAGATGGATGGCAGCAATATGTCAAATTTTTATTTGGTATCTTAAAATAATGAGTTATGTCAGAAGAGTTATTTATTTTGTTCAAAATAATGACTTAGTACCTCAAAATAACGAGATAGCAGGCTGGAGGTTGGGGAACCAGCCTTGTGACTGGAAGGTCGCCGGTTCGAACCCCTGAGCCAACAGTACATGACTGAGGTGCCCTTGAGCAAGGCACCTAACCCCCAAGTGCTGCCCGGGTGCTGCAGGTAGGGCTGCCCACCGCTCCGGGCAAGTGCGCTCACTGCCCCCTAGTGTGCGTCTTCACCTGTGTGTATGTGGTGTTTCACTGCACAGATGGGTTAGATTGTGGAGGTGAAATTTCCCCATTGTGGGACTAATAAGGGTCTCTTAATCTTAATGACTTGTCATCTGGATATTAAGACTTACAAAGTTGAAAACGTTGCTATGTTGGAATTTTGTCTTAAGTATCAAAGTCTTAAAAAAAACAAGTGATTATTTTGAGATACAAAGTCAAAATTGTAAGAAAACAAGTAATAAAGTTATGACATTAGGTCAAAAAATTGAGAAAAAGATCATTATTTTGAGATCATAATGTAAATACTAAGTAAATACTGAGATACTAAGCTAACTTAACTCAACTACACTATGTTCCACCCAAAGACACCACTATTGCAATACCCAATACTATCACCGTGTCCTGTTTGTTTAGGATTTGACATAGAAGGAATCCACTTCTTGACCTTTTTTATACATGAAAAACATGAAATAAAAATGGTTTTCTTTTTTCTATGTAATACCCTTTAGTATTTGTATTGCAGTGAATTTTATAGTTTTCATTTGGTTTTCATGGTTTTGGTTTTTCATGGTTTATTACAGTTAACGAGTACATTTTTTCACTGCTAGCTTTCTTCTGGGTAATAGTTTTCACTAATTGAAAAAACCCTGGTCTGTTTTCTTTTGTACAGTCTGTCGTTCTTCCTTCCCATTCCCCTGTGTGCTGTGCTGTGCTGTGCTCTGCGTGCGGTATGCTGTGTGTAGATGGTATAGGGTGACTCTGTTGCTGAGAGTAGGCCGGGCAGGTGTTTAATCAGTAGTTTAAGTGCAGTGTGAGCCCAGCACAGCCATAATGAGAGGAGTGAGCAGCAGGCTAATTGGACTCTGGCAGGCTTGTTCCTCATCAGCCAGGCCTTTATGATGTATGGGTGGAGCAGGCAGGAGCCAGCCAGCCCACCACTTCAGAGCACATGGCAACACAAATAACACTGCGCTGATGAGATTAAGCAATTCAAGATGTGTGCGTGTTCATTTAAGGCAAACAGAGACAGAGCCTGTTCCGTTCCCCTCCCTGTGCCCCCCCCCCCCCACCTCCGTTTTGTTTTGTACTTACGTGCACCCCGCTCACACACAGTCACAAAGCACACAACCGCATTTGTGTGCCATCCACAGTAAACAGAGCTCTACCATTTCCTTTGTTGTCTTGTGTGCCACGCTGCAGTAAACATACCGAACGATTTCCTGTAAAGCCAAGGAGTGTCGGAAAAAGCAAACGGCCCAGGATATTGTGAAAGATGGTCTGCGAAGACGTTTACAGGCCAAAAATAGAGCTTTGATGGGGAACAATGCTCTCTGCCGCGTTCTTGGTGAACCTGCTTGTTGGCAGAACACAGAGAATGGAAAGCTCAAGCAGTTCAACCCGGAGAATGCATCCCGGTCTCAGCCAACGATCCTTAACATTTCACACACTACGCTCAAAAAAGGAGAGAAATGAAAAAAAAAGAACAGAAAGTTTCCACTTCGAAAGCCAAAACGTCACAGGACATATGACCCTGATCTAAATGTAAACTTCTAAACAGGGCCTAAAATTAATTTTAGTTGAATGCACTTGCACACTCAACTATTGTTCCTCTGGCAGAAGGCCAAAGGTCCTGAATTCCAAGCCATTACAGCTTTAGAATATAGCCCTATCTTTCACAGATTTAGCATTTTTTCCTTCTGAGACCCATTTAACCCCTTAAACTCTCAGGATCTGTCAGCATGTTCACACTTACATTCCTTATTCTTGTAGAAACACAGCATTTGTAATAGTTCCATAGTGAATATTGCACAATTCATTAAATTTAGTAGACAATAAGCCTTATAAAGATGAAAAAAATACCTGCCTGAAGCTTAATGGATTAAAAAATATCTATGCTTCCTTAAAACGTTGGGTACGTGTATGTTTCCTAAATAAGGAGACATGTAGTACTGTACAAAAGTCAGAGAACACTTTATATGTATGTAATTAAGTGCACTATTTCATTAAGTTCAAATTATTCACTTTCCACCATCAGGCAATAAAGACAAATTTAACAGCAAATTTCCCAGAAGCTTCGATAACTAAATACAAGACTTACAAACTTACAAACAGACTCATCAGTCCGCATACCCTTACTCCACATCTCAGATGCGCAGTTTTAGTGTTCTAGTGGCAATTTTCTTCTTTTTTGTCTATTTTCTTTTCTCCGTAACAGCTTCTTGACAGCTACACATCCTTTCAGACTCATAGTGTTGAAGTTGTCTTCTCACAGTGGAAGGATGGACAGAAACACCTGTGGATTATTTTCAGATCTAAAATAAGAGTGGAGCTTGATTTTTCCTCTCTCTCAAAGATGAAAGTGCTCTTTGTCTCATGGTGACAGTTTTGGTGGTCTAACAAGTCTTGTGTAGTCTTGTATAGTAGTTAGGACCCCAATTTTCTCTGCGTCTTTTCATAATTTTTTTAACTCGGGTTTGGGAAACTTTTTGTTTTTTCACCTATTCTTTTCAGACTGTCCCCTTCCTTATGCAAGTCAGGGTGATTATAGTATTAACATTTAAATTTTATTTTTTTTAATTTACTTAACAGTTTTGGTTTAGTTTTTATGTAGTTTCAGTTTTAGTTTTTAGTGTTATGATGAACACTGTGATAGCAGGTATTTGATAAGAGAATAAAATTAACACAGCAATAGACTGAGTTCGGCTTGGCTCCACCTTTCCTTAAAGAAGACCAAATGCAGAAGGGATCCACTGCTAATCTTTCATTCAGACACTGAAAAAATGAAAGCTAAAGTAATTCTAATATGTTTTAGTTAGTTCTGCAGTGGATATTGTAGTTTTGATTTCATTTTTGTGTTTTAGCAATGTGTCATTTTTATATTTATTATAGTTAATGAGCAGATTTTTTTAGTTTTAGTCTGTAATAGTCTGTAACAACCCTGATGCAAGTGAATGATCTTACATCCAGTCATCTCAGAAATCTCTCCTGAAAAATGAATAAACTTAAAGAATGAATGTACTTAATGGCCATTTTGGCTGAAAAAAATGAGGGTGATCTGACTTCTGCACAGTGCTGTCTGTGTGTGTATGTGTGTTCATGTATTCACCCGTCTGTGCATTTTTTATTATTTGCTTTCTGAATTCAGTCTGCAGCTCCAGTCTCGGAGGTAAGCGGGCCGGGACAGTGCCATGCTGATAACACACCGGCTGCTTCCAGAATCCTGGTACAATTACCATCTCAATGTGGACACATGAGATTACAGCTCTGCATCCGTCACTGAAATTATACCTTCCACACCTCCAGACACTGCCGAAATGCATTTAACCCTTTTCACCTTACTTTGTTCTTGTGTTCATTTCTCAGCAGTAATATGCAATAAAATTTACATAATTACATCATATACGTGTGTGGCATTTTCTCTTATAATTACTAAAAGACTGTTCAAGCTATTTCTATAAAGGACTTGTAGTCGTTATGTCATATGTCATGTACGCCATTATTTCTGTCCTATCTTTCTGCTTTCTAGCTCTATTACTAATGTAATGTAATGTAAATGCAATGTAATTTGATTAATGCAATTTAACAACTGTAATTGTGGCAGTCCTATTTTTTCTTGTATTTTATTTATTTTTTCCTTGTTCTCTTATGATGCTTGTGTAGGTTCACACATTTTCGCATTACCACTTTCCACCACTCTTTTTCCTTTAGAGTTAAACAGACTGTTTATGTTAAGATAAACACATAAATGGTATCTGTCGGGATTGGCTGTCCTATATTGTGCCTCCAAAACAGTCCAGGCTGAAACACTCCTAATAATTTTAATTTGAATGCTGTGGAAAGAGCAGGCAGTTATATGTACATGTCTTTTGTGACATCACAAAAACAATGACTTCAAAATGGGCTGTTTGTGTAGCTTAGTTTCCATTTATGGACCGTACGAATTAAGGAGTGAATGCTACATTTTGAACTATTTAAAATACTGATGAAAATTCAATAATCCATGATAGGGCCCTTTCAAGCTTATGGACACAGTAGCAACAGCCTCTCCTCGGACGCCCCAGCTCAATCATCACACTGGAGTGGAGTTGTTCCTCTGGGCCGGCACGTCCCCTGCCGCTGTTGGAGCCGTACAACCAGTCTTATCAGTGTCCACTGTTTTGATGAGGAAGTAAAGAAGGCAAACACACTTGTTGCCATTTTATCTCCTCATTAAGCATGGCCTTGACCCATGGCCAGGCAGGATGGCCTTGCCGTGGAAAAGCCATTAGAAATCGCAGAGGCTGTCATTAGCCATGCTCACGCACGCCACCACTGCCATGTCATTGCCTCCATCTGAAAACAATCTCTGGCCATCCTGTTTCTATTGCTGGCACTTTCCTGTCTCCAAAATGAGACAGAAACAGCATTTGCTGACAGTTTATTTGGTGTTTGTATGAGCACAGTGTCAAGTTTGGCGATGTGATAGACAGAACCATGTCTGTGTTTACAGAGACCAAAGCCTGAGCAGTTCAATTCAGGTTGTTCAGGATCAGAATAGTACAAATCATCAGAAAAGACTCAAGGCCTTCTAGGTCTTCAGAGAAAGTCTGATCATTTCTGTGACTTGAAAAAAATTTTCTTAATTTTTAGCTCATTTGTATTTAATAAAATCATCGTGCTTGTATTTAAACTCAAGGACTGCACTGTGTTGTAAAAACACTCTTGTTTCATTGTCAATATGTGGCTGGAAACAAAAGGGTTAAATTGTGGAGACAACCAGCAGAAAATTATCCACATTTTTTCTCCGTGGTATCTAGACACAGCCAAGCTAGCTCTCCCATTGGTTGGGGCTTCATGAGCAAAACTGAAGACCTAACATATTAGCTTAATCACTAACATAATTAGGGACTGACAATGGAATCAGCCAATCACATTCAGATTTCCTATTGGTGGGAACAGTTTTATGAGAAAAAAAGTCACTGCTGGCCTTCCAAAGAAGTCCAGCATATGTCACTGACAGCGAGTGTGAGTGGTTGTCTAAGCAATGAGTTTCAGGGAGACGTTAGAAATTGAAAACAGCTCTATGCCAGTGCTCTTTTCTGGAAGAGTCACTGTTAAGCTGCTACATACAATGTAAAATATACCACTGAATTGCACTGGTTTTTCAAACTGTCTCCATAGTTCAAAACAAAGTAAGACTGGTTTGATGTGAAATGGTTCACTATAGAGAAACTTACTGGCTGGCTCAGATTTTGTTTCTAGTGGTGGTGACAGGAACCAGGGTCACAATGTCTGCAACTCATATATATGCACTTTATTTATTATCTAAAATGACCAATGGACCCACATGTGCCTTCTGAGTTTTTAGACTTGTATATGTAACGCTTACAATGCCCTTCTTGTATGTCCCTGCCATAAATGGATTTTTAAAAATACTTTTGAGACCAAAATCTTATTGTAAACTAATGTCTCAGGCATCAGAGGGTATATTTGTAACCATTTCATGCAATAGGTCTCTGTGAGGCATCTTTTTGAGGTCTTAAACTGTTCAGACATCTGTTTCAAATCAAAACACCACCACTGTGAAGAATTCTGACTCAGTAAGTTTCTCTGGAACAGCACATTTCACATCAAGTCACTCTGAATGAGCTTGTACACATCTTAAGCCTTCAACTACGCAGAAATCTTGAAAAATTGGTGGAATTCCCCTTTAATGTCTGTTGCAAGCTTCAGATAAAACATATCAAATAAAACAAATAAACCATATGTGTTTTACAAGCCTCAGAAGTCCATGTTTAATCCAGAATAGCCAAAAATGTTAATGTGAATTGCAGTTAGCGTTGTGCTAACATACTGCTACAATCCCATAAGGGGGCTAGCAGAAATGAACATTATCATAGAGATGTATTTTTCCTCATTTTCTAAGTTTTGACGTTGATAACCCAAACTGGAGGCCAAATTCTGATAGTCTCAGTCCGCCACTGGTATAAATGGTTCAGCTTGTGTAACCATGAATATACTATATGAGACCGACGACCAGAGCAAGAAGTGAGGCCGAAAAGCATATTTCAGCTATGTTTACCATATAGAATTCAGTGTGGTCTTTATGTTTTGCTTGAGCTGAGTGGAAGCAGCCATGGCTCTGGGTTATGGAAAAAGAGATTATGTTGTGGAAGGCTGTCAAAATATTATCAATCAATTTGACCAATCCAAATATTTTTCCCCACATTCTCCATTCGTCTTTTATGTCTGTTGGCTGATATGCCTACTGTGCAGAACCGCTGTCCAGATAAAAGCCCATTCCAAATGGACAAATAGATCACAGCTTACACTTAGTACTGATCCAAGGAGACTGTTTAACCCCAGACAGCATTATTACCAGCTAACATTTCTGAGCTGCTTTGAGTATAGCCCAGTTCCTCAGTGTCTGAAGACTATGTGGTGGCCATTCTTTTTGATAGATTGCTTGGCTATCAAGAGATTTCCTGAGATTTAATCATATTGCCTTGGAGGTAAACCTTCTCATATATTGAATCCCCTTCTGCTATGTTGCACAAGGACCTTTCACAGTTAAGTATCAGAGGTTCTTTATTGAGTGAGTGATTATATTGACTCCATTTGTTAGAAGTCACAGGTTTGTGTATGCCTTCAGGGTACTTACAGCTGACTCTCATGTAACGAAAGCATGAGTGGCATTAGTTTATACCAGTATGTACATACATGAGATGCGTAACTCCAGCCCTTTCCTCGTTTTAGCCTACCACTTTCAATGCAATGGTGTAGTAGACCTCTGAAGTTGTACCAGTCTGTAGACAGCGTCATGTCCATATTAGGAAATCTAGGTCTGAAAACATTGCGATCTATGAGAAAAATTAATGGCATTTTCATATCATGCCCTGTGGTAAACAACCATGTCCCAAAGCTGGTACAATTTGCTGTACAAACATTTTTCTCTGAATGTCACAGGGTCCTCTGAACTGCGAGGTGGTTAAAGAGTTTAAATATGAATATTGTTACTTGCAAGCGAACACTGCTTATATTGAACAGACATGAAACTGGAAACCTCATCAAAATAAACTATGCAAACCAGCAAGCTTTATCAAGTGTTGTAGTTAAGTTGGTTTGGCAGTAGTAGACTACAGTTTGAGTAGATGGCTTTGTTACATAATCATGTATCTCAATTTTTTTCTACATCATTTGAACACGGCAGCTATGCTTTACGTTGTATGTTTCATGATGAATGGACAAAAATAAAAATGCTCCCAAAAACACTTCTATCTTTACATTAACTTACACAAAAAGTAAACATTTTTACCCTCTACTGTAAAGTTACTATTTTGGAAGTACAATTTTTTTCTTTCGACAGCAATGATAAATAAGGGTGAAGTCTATGAAAAATAAGTGAAAAAACAGGACTTTCCAATACTGGAGTTCACAAAAATGATTAAAATATATAGACAAATCTCGACTGGTAACAGCCATGTGAAACATTGTCATCAGATAAACAGAACTTAAAGATTTCATCTTTGAGAGAGAGGAGAAAATCAAGCTGTAAGAAGCTGTTAGTGAGAATGGAAATAGACAAAAGAAGAGAATAGTCCAGTCAAAAAGAGAAGCTGCCGGTGTTCTCAGAACAATGGACTGCCCACCCCAGAGTCCAGAACTCGACAACATTGAAAGTATTTTTAATTATTTGGATTGTATGAAGCAGGAGGTAGGGAAAAAATCTTGCTGACAGTCAGTCTTCTGAAAAGAATGGGGCTAAAATAAAGACAAAGCGTGGACATAGTAAACACTGAAAAAAGATATTATATTTAGTTTGTTCAGGATTCTGTGCAACTATTTATTAAATATGTTTTCTGCTTTTTTCCCCAACATTGAAAAGTGCATAACTTGTACTTAATGACTGCTATCACTGGAAATAAAATAAATTTTGCACTGTACTGTACATAGAAGAAAATGTTACAAGTTTGTTGTTTATCACAGCTGTGATTTTCTAAAAGGCCATTAATTCCTCCAGTGGAGAAAAACTAATTAAGCATAGAGTTTATAATATGGGCATGACACCCACTGCTGAACGACACACGACTTCAGAGGTCTATGGAAGTGCTCTTTTCGAGAATCAGAAGCTTAATCAACCTCTCCATGTCCATAAATGGGATGCTTTCTAGTAACTGTTGCAAAGTTGGCAAAACTCATATTCAGCCTGATTAGAAAACATAGCGTGCAACTCAACCGTTGTCAAAATATGTAAACTATTCATTACATTCATTCATTATTCAGACATATATTAGACTACTACAGTATTTGTTTGAAGTAGTTACATAACTTGCCACTTTAGAATGGCATGCTACTGAACTGCTTGAGGACCACTTGGACTGGATAAGTTGTTATAGCTTGTCTAAATTAGGTAAATTAGGCAGCTTATCTACATTCGATCCTAACAATGAGACCTTTCACACTCATACAAAGTATTATCTGAAATCAATAACACATTCTATGTTTAGATATTGTGACAAAACTGATAATGTAACTGATTTGTGCACTGTAGTTTCTTATTAGAATGAACTACAATGAAATTACAATTACAATGAAAGAATGCATTTGTTGTTGGACCTTGGATAGGTCAGTTGGTGACTAAAGAAGAAAGGCACCATTTTAACCCTGTATGCAAATAGTAATCATAGGTGTATATGGATTTGTTAGCATTTCTAAATTCTAAATGCCCTTCAGACAAAAATACTGCTCAGCAAAGCTCACCAGTAGCCTCAAAGTGCGCAGTGAGAACGCTGAGTGCAATTAAGCTTCAAATGATTGCCTCTATTTGTAACAGCTTCACACAGTAAAATTAAACAGCTTTGTCTGTATAGTTTGGCCGCTGCAGTTTAACACAGAAAAGAATAAATATGCGATATCCAATTCACTGTTGGCTTTGACCCCTGCTTGCGGTTACACTTACAGTGGTCCAAAAAAGTGTGAAATGTAATATTTTATTTTATTTGACAGTTTCTTTGCACTATGAGAGTGCCTGTCAGTGACTGTGCCTCAAGTGCTAATTAAGTCAAAGCCATTTCAGTGTAGTGCAGCAATGTATGTACGCAACAAATGGGAATTCTATCTCATGACTTGGACGAGTTTCCCCAAATAGTCCATCAATCCATGTCAGTGTTCTAAAGCAAGGCTCGGTGTTAAGTGCAACTGAGCTAAAAACCATATTCCTCAGTGAGAAGAGACCAACCTTACCCTTGGAGCAACATATGCAAGTTCGACTTTTGACATTATAGACAGTAACCATACCCTGAAAAATCTGAGTCACGTTAATGGCATAAAACTGGCCTTGATTCTCCTGTGACAATTTACTGCCCAGAATCTGTTCTTCCATTCCCAAAAGTGTGGACCTGTCAGTCATTTTCTTCCATTATATAACGACAGAAACATGACAAGGGCAGAATTCACTGCTGTAAGTTACAGCTACATCATCATGATTGGTGTGCAAAGCATTTTGGACTTTACACCTATCAATTAGATTTACTCTGCTTAATTTCACACTGATTTTTGCAGGAAAATATACTATATACCCCTTCTTTCTTATAATTAATGTTTATCCTTGAGCTCCATTCATGACATTTGTGTGTTTTTATGTAGCAAAAACAGTTACATCTCATTTCTGAAGAATGACCATTTTCCAACCTCTCTTTATCTCTTACAATTATACAGTCTGCTTTGTTACTGTGCCTTTAAGACTGATATACGTAAATGATCTCTGTTCTCATTGGTTGCCTTGCATTGTGTCTCATTCAAAGAGAATTCCAGGCTGACACTCTCCTTATAACTTCACTTTGTACTGGTGGAGTTGAAAGGCTACAGGCTGAAAAGGTGGATACATGTAACATCACAACAACAGTGTGAAACTTAGTTTCCGTATACATGACATGCAAAAAATCAAGGGTTTTCACATACTTTATCAAAATATTTATTTCAGTGAGAGGCTAAAATTGGCTTTTCCATGATGTGCGTCTTTTACTTCATTGGCAGAATTTATGACTAACAAAACTACTCAATGTACATAAATGCCAAGTACATTCGTAGATAATTTCTGTGCAACGTGACAGTAACAGTAATTCAAAAATAATGAAAGTTGCACACAACACATTTGATGACTCTATTAGTCAGCTAAATTATAAATAAGCAGCTCATATTCTTACCCCTTAAATGCTCAGGGCCCACTGGCAGGCCTAAAGTTTTATTATGCACTTCTATAACTAAAGAGTAACCCTGCCAGTTTGCTCTGAAGTCTCTGTAGTTACTAAATAATAAACCTTAGTATGTAATAAGCCTGGGATTGTAAGGGGTTAATAAACATGTCAGAAAGCGATAATTGGAGGGGTCCAACAGAAGAGCTATGTTTGATTCCCAAAAGAACCTTTGGTTATTTAAAAACTAAAGATTATCTGCACACTGTACAGACAAAGCTCCCTCAATTTATTAGAACAACATTTTGACCACTACAGGCAAAACATCAGGCAAAACACTACTTCATCAGCCAAAACACCAAGTCCATATAGGGGCCAGATAATGACATCACAAATTTTGTGTCACATGACTGAAAACATTAAATTACAGACAAATTTTTTGCATATACACTATATTTCCAAAAGTTTTCACCAAATAATTGAATTCAGGTGTTCCAATCACTTCCATGGCCACAGATGTGTAAAACCAAGCACCTAGGCATGCAGACTGCTTCT
>JAILXH010283490.1:6407-28940 GCA_023558415.1 Piaractus mesopotamicus | reverse complement strand
TACATGATGTTATTAAGGAACTGGTTTTGAATTTGGGTCGGTCTTTGCAAATTCTAAGTTAAAACAGTTTGTTATCGAAGCTTCAATAAGTTTCATTCTTAAGAATACTTGCTTCTCCTTTCATTGAATTTGTACTAACAGATGCTAGAAAGTAGGTTGTAGGTATATATCTAGCTAACTGATGGAAAATCTGTCCAGGGTTTGGCATCATTATGTATTACAAAAACAAAATCAACTACTTTATAACATCTCAGTTGAAATCCAGAGGAAAAAAGAGTTATCTTTCGGTAGAACAGTGCTTCACTATCACATATTGGCCTCCAGTGATGGCTGCAATAAAAGCTGCTTTAAAGACAATTTGCCTGCTCTTAGCTGCTCATATAGTGTGCTAATGTATGAAGATGCATCATGCATGCTTTTCCCCTGAATGTTTATTTGCCATTTAGCAGGAAATCAAGCTCGGTGAAGTCAGTGAAGAAGGAGCAGGTTGAGGCCACTCAGGCTATGGCGGAACCAGCCTATACAGTGCCAGCTTTCAGGGAGAGGTGAGACTCTGTCGGCTGACGTAGCCACTACCGTTCAGTGAGCTATTTTAAGATGTGCAAGAGTGTAAGGGAGTACCTGAGTCAGTATCCCCATCCACTGTACGCTAAAAACAATAGCCCTTCTACACTGGAAGGTTCTGACTTTCAGTCACAGAATTTGGCTACTTTTTATCTGTCTGCTTATTAAATTGTTATGATTTCTTGATTGTCACTTTATGAATAGTGGCAGCTGCTTGTGCTAGGATTGATAAATTATTTTAAGGTTGAATGTCACATAGCCTAAGTAATTTGAACAGATTTATGAATTGATACTGATAGTGAAAAATAGGCTGTCATAGGCCTGTCACGATTGGGGAATATTAGCTGCCAATTAAGAAATGAATTGTCTTTAATTATCTTATTAAAGTACAAGCCTAAAGTGGCCAAAGTGACAGATTAACTGACTTGCTTCCTAGCTGTCGATAGCTCCGAACTAATGACAGACACAGCTCCAGCTCAGATAAACAAACACTAAAGGTGTTATTATCAACTATCAATATTGAGGTCAGCTTAAGTAATTGCGAGCAGGTGATTATGTAATAATTGTGACAGGCTTAGCTGTCAGTCTTCTGGTGAGATGTTGATACATTTTCCTCCTTTGTAGCATTGTGAAGGATTTTTATTACTCTTTTCTTAATGATTTGGAAGACCTGAATATATCCAAATGTCAGATACAGCACCCACAATTCAGACCACCGTGTGTTACGTAGGGAACCTGAAGGAATGCAGGAGTATCAGCGCATGGCTGCTCATTTCGGAAGAGACCTGAGTACCCTGCAGCAGGAGCTGCATAGGATGAGGGTGGCCACTCATGAACAAGTGGAGAATATTGAGGTTACAAGAGAGGTGAATACCACTTTCTTCAGATCCATTTTATAGCCTACACTTGATCATCCGGATAGGACTTTTTAGTCTACTCTCTCTACACCACACTACATGAATAAACTATATTACATAATATTTACATATTAACACAATTTGTGCTAAAATACACAGAAAGACAGCGATTGCTACTCATATTTAACCGATTTACACAATAGAATCATAACAGCACATTTCTTTTCAGTGTAAAAAATCTCTTCACTTCATTGTTGCAGTGAACCAAAAAAGTGCAAGCTGTAAAGAGAGTTTTAATAACTTTGATAACTTTATCAGGATAGCAGTTGATGACTAAACTGACTAGAATGTTTGAACCTCAAAAGCCGTTAAATGAATAATATCTGTACATACTTCATTTATGCTAATGGTGTTCATACTGCATAAGCTGCTTAACCCCCATTGTGCTGTTTCAGGTGAGGGAGAGGATGTCAGTGAGGAGGGAGTATCATACTGACACACCCAAAGTCCCAGAATTCCTGGTGGGTCTGAGGTCTCACACTGTGTGGGAGAAGACTCCAGTTAAACTCTATTGCACTGTGTCTGGTTCCCCCATCCCCATCGTCAAATGGTTTGAGCTTGATTCAGTCATCCTTTTCAAACATCATGTCATGATCTTAAGTTGCTCTTTTCAGTTGCAGTGCAGTTATATTGTAATGTCATATTGAAAATCCATGTGTAACGTTCTGAAATACTTTTTCAAGAATACTTTATATATTCTTAAAAATGAATCATAGTGATACTCTATTAATATACTTTGCTCAGTAACCTATTCATGTGGTTCTTGTAATCTAAATATTTCTTTTATACATTTGCAGGTATAAGAATAATGTTCCCATTGACCCTCTGAGTGCACCTGGAAAGTACAAAATTGAGAAAAAATATGGAGTACATGGTCTGATTATTAGCAGGTATGGACGTTTAGGTAACAAAGTAACTCTGAAGTAACTTAAAATGCCCCTTTTAACATCCTTACACATTATGTTTATAAAATCCTTCTATTGACCCAAATTGTAATTAAGAAAATTTGCTTCCTGTTGACCAAAATGACAAGTGGCAAGATTAAATTACATGAAATAATTCTCAACCATTACTGCAACTCACACCTTAAGTGACTCAATCCTAAATTGGAAGTAAAATGTCGATAACCAAAATTTGATGTCACATTGACCAAAATGGTAAATCCCAAAAATGAGATACAGATTAAATGACATGAAATTAATCTTAACAATTAGTGCAACTCATGCCAGATATCTCAGGAAACTTAAAAATATCGGCACATTGTGATTATAGCACTCATACAGAATAAATCTTGACATTAGATCAGTAAGCAACCATAGTTTATAGAGTCATTTTCTGCATTAGGCAGTTAGAGTGAATGGCGTCCTGGTGGCAGTGAGAGTTTCCTATTTGGTCTCAGAAAGGGCCTGCCCTCATCTCCAAGACGCCTCAGCTGTTCTTGCTGTACTGCTGAGCTCTGTGTCATTCGATGCTGGAATGCCTGCCATCTGAGTCCCACCAGCACTACCATTACAGTAGCAAGAGACTCCCACCATCCAGATCATTAACCATAAAGCTCTAAAAACAAATCAGAACTCATTCAGTTTCAAAGAGACTTTTTTGGTTCGTCTAAACCTTTTTGAAAGAGCAAGGGTGACTTGAAAGTGTTGGAAGAGCTGTCCAGTACATGAAGAACTATTCGTTTTTGGTCTCAAGGTGTTTGAGAGGCTTTAAAATAGTTCATGCAGGCTGAAGGTCACATTTCTTCCTTCTATTCTCACTCCCTGGCCTCTCCTTCAAGATCAGCACTGCATTTCTTAGATCTCTCTCCCAGTCCAATGTGCTCCAGCATTAAGAGATCATGTTCTGTACTGTGTTTTCCTCTTGCACCTAGGCAACATTCTGTTAACACTGTGGGACCTTACTTCAGAGGTGTAAGGATTATGGAAAGCAATTTCTGTCACATACTTTAATAATGTTATTCTCTGCAGTGTTACGACAGAGATGACTTGCGTGCTCAAAGAAGAGATTATACAGACAGATAATATATATATATATATATATGTAAATGTAGTCTGTTTTAGCCACTGTTTGGTCCAGTGTTTACCAGTGCTCATCAGAACACAAACCTGCTTCTAGCAGGTGTTCATTTCATTGCCAGTGATAAATTGAGTGATATCTAAAAAGAAGACCTATGAGGATATATCTAAACTAACTTAGATGCAGTACCAGCTTTGACCTGAATGAGTATACCATATGTTCCAGTACATTTTTAAATAGAATGTTAACATTTTGATTATTCTCCAAACACATGAGCATTTTGTTCAGCTTTATAGGATAGGTACAGTGAAAAACATGATGCATTGAATGTACTTGATTCCAATGTTTATATAATTTTCAGATTAATAAAATATATTACATCATCAATTTTTTTTTCTTTCAATTTACTTTTGGCAGTAATTGACCATTTGCAAAAGCTCAGGCTACCCAGTGTAACGAAAATAGTTGATGCATTAAGATTAATCTCAAGTTTGCATATATACAAAGTTGACGCTCATCTGTAGAGCGGTACGGCCTAACATTTCATTTAGTTAGAACATAGACGAACGTTATCCTATAAAAAAAAATTAGCTAGTGGACACGAAACCAAAAAAGGACCACTCAATTAACTTTTTTTCATACTGTACATTCTTAAATGGCAATCAGTTTTTAGTTTGAGGCTTGCTGTAACATTTCTTTGTCGGTCATCTGTTTAATAGGGCACAACATTTGTACAACAAATTTAGCAGCAAAAAGGAAGCAGACAGAGGAGTACATTTATTGTTTTAAAAGTACATTTATTTATTTAAAAAATAAATTGTCTCAGTCGTTTATAAGCAAAGAGAAATCTTTTAGCCACTATGGGTTAAATTGGTAGATGAGCCACTGAGCTAACAGTTTAACATTGGATGAGGGGCAGTGCTCACTCCTTGGCCTTCACTCATTGGCCAGTTTATCTGGTATATCTGCTAATCTCTGACTAAAACACCCAGTAGTTTGCTAGGCTAACGTGCAAGTACTGTTGTATGGCTTCGACTTTTTTCATTGTCAGCTTTTAACATTTACGGTTCTACATGTGAGGACGTGACCCTGCAATAATCTTGTGTCAGTTTTTGTTCTTCTTTAACCTTAAGGCTGACAAACTAAAAAAGTTAGAAGCACTTAGAGGAGGGGTACTTTTGAAATATTTGTTATTCAAAAATAAACAGTCTTCACTCAATGTTCAGTGCAGCAATGTTTAAGAACTGACAGAATATGCATGTATGCCAAATTAAAGCAAACAAGGAAAAGCTGGAAATTCTGGAAACCATGTTTACATTAATCAAACAAGCGAAATAATTTAGCCACTCCGGTCAGTTTTCTTGTCTGGTCTGGAGGAGATTTCAGCAACAGAAGCTGCCCCTTCAGATGATCTAATGCCAAAGCTAACACTGGAGCTAGTCAGAGCATTGTTATGTGATGAAGATTTGTAGCCTTTTACACTGGGTCTTTTAGCAAACTTTAATAAAACAATTCAAAGAATGACTTTACACATGATGTTTTTAATCACATATGTGAGCACTGTCTACTCTGACTGATTTATTAAGCTAATGAATGAAGCTAATTAACTTGTTAGATAACTGATCTTTTTAAAGTTTAGCTCACCTTAAAGCTATGATGAATGCTGTGATTGGGGTCTTTAATCCAAAACTTGTTTAGCTTCAGGAATTAAATAAAAACAACTCCACCTTTCCTGATGCTCATATAGTTCATATAGATCATATAGTGTGTCAGGCTTGATATGCTTCTCAGCAACACCTTTCCATCATTTCCTGACCTAATCATAACCAAGCATGTTCTCACTACACATTTTTTCTTCACCTGACGAAGGAAGTAGCATTTACAGATGATTAGCTGAGAGGAATGTCAGTCATAATTTTGCACATGGTCAGTTGTGTTGTTGTAATAATATCTTACCAATGTGGGAAAGATACATTTTAATTAAACATCAACATACTACTTTTTCAACTGTAGAAAGTCCTATTTTTGTTACATGTGTGTGCTTTGTTAGTTAATTTAATAGGTATTTAATGTTTTTTTCTTTAGATGCTCAGTAGCAGATTCTGGTGTGTACAGTGCTGTGGCTACCAACCCTGAGGGAAAGGTCATCTCTAAAGCCACAGTGTGTGTGAGAAGTAAGTTTATGTCCTTTCCATCTTATTTATGTTGAGTCACCTTTCACTTTTTGGCACTGTTTGTCATAACTTGGGTTGTTATTTCTTTCAGGACCAGCCGGAGCAGCAGAGAGCGCTCATCTGCCAGGCCAAGGTGAGAAAAGGGTGAAAGGCTTTGGGTAGGGCTCAGGTCTAAAAGACCTTACTTGAGATCATAGGCTTATGAAACCCTGTCTCAGTCACAGTGGCTTCATGAGCCCTGGAAACTATGTGATGGTAAGAGCTGATGCCAAGTTTTCTCTATAGAGACAGTACATGCTGTTAAACACATAAAGGCACATGAAACACCATGTCTGTTTACCCTCACCAAATGAATTGCATTCTTGTCATTTATTAAGCTCATCATAATACAGTATGATTAAATGCATTGCTTAGATGATAGAACTTTGGTTATGACACAGAGAAACACTGAGTCTCTACTATTCAGTTGTTTTTTTTTTTAGACATTGTCAGAAAGTACCTTTGTAGAAGTCTAATAGTCCAGGCTCGTAATTAGCAATAGCTAAAAAGCAATATTGGCAGGAGAAATTCCTCAATAGTATGAAGAAGAAACTTGAGGAATAAAATGGTGGAATATAAGCTGTATTTGTATTTGCTTCCGTGTAGTGCCCTTGCTGAGTGGTATCCATCGTAGCAAGTTGGAGGTGACTCTCCTGGATAGGTTTGGAGTGACATTTGGCACTGAGGGCGAGTCATTGACCTTGGTTGCCACCATGGTTGTGGTGCCTGACCTTCCTAACCTGCCACCAGAGGCTTTGTGGTATAGAGATGGTAAGAGGCTAATTTTATGTAATTTTATGTGTGTTGAACTTTCTATCACTTTCTGTAGTTGTCTTTGTTCTTTACATCCTGTAAGAGAAACAGCAGAACTCTAAATGTGTGTATGTGTATGTAGATACCCTTCTGAAGCCATCGAGATGGGTTGAGATGTCTATTGGTGGTGGTGCTGCCAAGCTCACTTTTCCTCACCTAAACAAGGATGATGAGGGTCTGTACACCCTCCGCATCTGGACCAAGGAAGGAACCACTGAGCACAGTGCTTACCTGTTTGTCAAAGGTTTGTGAAAGATGTTTAATTCATTATACTTGCCTTCTGGAGGCGCAAATATAAATACTGTTCATTATGTTAAAGAAGAATAAAGCAATAAGACATAAAATGTCAGAATTGATTGTTGATTTGGGCATAGTAAATTTTTTTACTTCAATTTCCAAGCAACAGCATCAACCATTCTATTCTGCATGTTTCAGATACAAGTCAGTCATTTTTCACTCATTCCACACAGTTTCCGATTTGCACATTGAGACATTTTAGGGAACTGAACTCAAAAGTACACGTTTTGTATATCTCTAACCCTAATCCAGTTCCACAGTCTTATTCATGATATGCTGTATGATCTGTAGTGTCTTCATTAAGATAAAGTAAGCATTGTGTGCACCATGTGTTCAACAGATGCTGCTCCCTCAGTGGTTGGGGCCCCAGGAGCTCCCATGGATGTCATAGTCTCTGATGTCAATAAGGATTATGTCCTGGTCTCCTGGAAACCTCCCAACACCACCAATGAACCTCTTATCACTGGTTACTTTGTGGACAGGTTAACACCCTCCTACTAATCTGCTGACCTTTAACTGCTGTCAAGTCAAAATGCCAGTTGCCTATTGAACCAGCAGCATTGTACAATGCCAAGAGCTGCTTTAAGTACATATTGTTGCTGTCAAAAAAAACTCCATTTTTCAAAAATTCCATTTTTTTCATTTTATATTTACACCATCATTTTATATTTACACCATTTACACCAGCTGCCCTTTACATTGTGTAAACATTTCATGATTAATGGATTAATTGAAATGCTCCAAAATTACTTTGAACTGAATTAAATCATGTTACAGTAGCATACATGAAAATCAAGAACATTTTTTCTTTCTCCTGTAAAATTACAGTTACAGAGATATAAGGTTTTCTTATGAGTGATAATATACTAAATTTCCCATTAACGTCTAAAGGCGCAAGTCTGGAACTAAAGACTGGGTCCAGTGCAATGGCTCTCCAGTTAAAGTGTGCAAACTCCCCGTGCATGGCCTTACCGAGGGGGCCTCCTATCACTTCCGGGTCCGGGCTGTGAACAGTGCAGGCATCAGCTTGCCCTCCAGGATGTCATCTGGAGTGACTGCTGCAGAGGTGGAAAGCGATGTGGAAGGTAGGGCCCAACAACACCTCTGTCATTTGATCCATCCTTAATTTATCCATCTTACTGCCTCTTTAAGGAGGGAAAAAAAAACTGTTGAGTGAAACCAAGGCACACATATTGATGCATTATGGTGCATTATTTTCTCAGCTGCTGGTTTTGTAGTCATTATATATTAAGGCAATGAGTTAAGATTTTAGAGTTTTCTCACCAGCTGCTTTTTCATTTGTTTAACCAACGTTTTGTATGTTCGTCAAACATTAGGCTGGCAATAAAATAAAAAAAAAATTCAGAAAAATTGTAGTCTATATTATTATATTTACCAGGCACTCTCATCTGTAACAGCTTCCAGTCCAATCATATTACAGAGGTAAGCTAATGCAGCATTAGAAGTCAGTTATGCTTATTGGTACAGCATGATGTGCTTGCCTGGGCAGGGAACTTTGGGTGAAGGGCAGAGCTATTACCTGACGACAAAGTGACGACAATCTAAGATCAAAATGGTAATGTTTCCATTGTCATTTCTATTGAACACACATCTCAACAAGTATTAAGTAAATAAATTCTTTAAATCTTTAGCTTGTAGTTCTTAGGGTGTAGTGGGTGACACTGTTGTGCTCCACTGCAGACTGAGGTTTGCTTCCCTGCTTGGGACAGAACGAAGAGTATTTGTGCAAAGCTTCTAATGCTGTGTTACATACCTTAGTAACATGATTAGGCTGTAAGTCATTGTGGATGACGATGGCTGCTAATGCCTGTAAATGTAGCGTCACAACACTAATATGTAACATGTAGGCTGTTCTGTCGTTTTCCAAAAATAGTGTTTTACTGGCAGGCATGTTGGATGGACAAACATAAAAAAAGTGGTTAAACAAATGAACCTTAGTAACGATGATGAATGCATATTTTGAGAAAATTCATGCATCTAAATGCATTTTGCATTTAAAATTTAGTTTTCACACAATTTTTTTACAGTACATACGTGGCCTGCATATCTCTGTTCAGATGAACAGGCATATTTAAGCAATAGAACAAGTGATGGCGTATTGTATTGTGAATAACACACAACCCTGAATTGTTGTCCACAAATAGGGATTGTTGTCTTTGGGGCAATTCAACCAAACGTTAGTTCTTCCGAATCAAAAAGACAACTATTTCCACATGATCTTTTCTTGTAAATCTATTTTTGTAACATTGTATTTGTTAAAGTTTGATGAACAATTAGCAACTGCGGCAAACCAAACAATAGAGGTTTGTTGAAAAAATGTCCTATTATCATATATAACAATCAACCAGTCAATTGTGTGGTCAGAACTACAGTGTTGTTCTCATCACAATTCCAAACAGAAGTGCAGAAGTGGAAGCAGACAGCTAACACTCATGCATCCTAGTTAGACATGAGTTAGTTACCTGGCTTAGATAAATACACAGAAAAATATTGTGTTTATTCTTTTGGGAGCTGATTGTAATATAGAGTGGCATTATAATGATTGGAGAATATGTATTTCACACAAATCCATCACATCATATCCAGTACATTTGTATGTGCATGCTGAAATAATAAATTGCACTCATATATAGTGATGGTAACGTTATGATAGTTATCTGTCTAGCCAGATTGATATATGGAAGTTACAGATTATCTTTATTGTTACAACAGTGATTAAAATCGAGGGGAAATATGATATTGTGGTTCGACAGGAGGAACTGCAAGGAGGTACTATATGCTAGTGATGACAAACTAACTAATCTCCATAGACAAACTAATATCATATCTTTCTATTCTCTTCATCAGCCAGCCTGCATGTACATTAAAACACATTAATAACATTATATAACACTGTTTTAAATTAATTAATTTAACACACATGATCTCTTCTGTATAGCATAAAGAACAGTCAGTACCTATTGTAACCATGCCGCAGGTCACTGCTGGTCCATAGACCACTGTTTAATATAACAAGACATATCTTCTTTGTTATGTTAATTTAACAGTACACTGATGAAATGCATACACATTGTTTCACTGATTGCACAGCCCTTCTTTGAACGATTTCTACCCACTCATATCATCTCACTTATCAAAGAAGCATTTGAAGAACAGATTTCTGTACAGTTTGCAAAGTGTTATTTTTATCAGTAGGTCTTGGCTGGTCTAATGATTGTAACTTTCAGGGCTTTAGCTTGTTTTTTTTTACAGCTAAACATCAGATTTTCTAACTAACAACAACATCCCTACTATGAAGACTACCAGATCTTTTTTTAATAGAAATTGACCCTTTAGTTGACTCACTTTTAATTTAATCCTCATTATTAGTGCTTTTCTAAAATTGTGTTACAGTGCAATCATATGGCTACCCATTTTTAAACTGTAATATACCAAATTGTGGCAAGGTGAATGTTTGTTGATAGTTTCAGAAATCTTACTTTTGGTTTAATTACTCATTCTTAAAATAAGTCAGCTTACATGTTGGTGGTGTATATTCACCAGTAACTTTGCTGTGACTTTGTATCTTTAGCTTCAGTCTTTGTAATTAAATGTTTTTGCTGTACATCTGCTGTACAGCTTTTTCCAATACAGAAACCTAAAGGTTTTAGTTTAGTAGTAGTAGAAAATGCATTTATTTAGTAGTAGTTCTTGCCAAACGTTCACCTTGTCTCATAGAAATGTACATATTGTAGATTAAAAACGTGTGTAAATTGAACTTGTATTTTTAAATAAATACCTGATGTGTTCTTATGTAGTGTATGTTACGTTGCTGGAGCCCCCAACTGAAGTGCATGCTTCAGAAATAAATCGAACATATGTCGTTTTGAGCTGGAAACCGCCCAGCCTCCGTGGACGGGCACCTCTGTGGTACCTCATCGAGAAGGTGTGTGGGGCTTATGTGTGTGCACTGGATATTTAACTTTTCAGTCTATAACATTAGAAGAGTGAAGAATGTAAAACGCATTTACTGGCCACTATATTAGGTACACCTACACTAAGTGGCCAAAGGTATGTGGACACCTGACCATCACCATCACCTATATGAGTTCTTTGACATTCCATTCTAATACCATGAGCATTAATATGGAGTTGGCCATACCTTTGCAGTTATATCAGCCTCCCCTCTTCTGGGAAGGCTTTCCACAAGATTTTGGAGCGAGTCTGTAGGAATTTATGCCTATTCAGTCCACTTGATAATAATCAAGTGATGGTCTTAGGCTTTTGTGCAGCTGCTCAGCCATGGAAACCCATTTCGTGATGCTGCTTCCAGCGGCAGTTTCTAACTCTTCATGAGTTTTTGCTGTTCCGAGGTGCTTCTGTTTCTCAATAATAGTACTTACGATTGACCAGGGCAGATCTAGCAATGGAGAAATTTTGCAAGCTGACTTGTGGAAAAGATAGCATGATGTGACAGTCCCATGTTTAAGGCCACTGAGCTCTTCAGTACAACCCTTTTACTACCAGTGTGCTTTTTTTTACATACCTGTTATCAGCGGGTGTGGCCAAAACAACTGAACTATAATTAGGAGGGGTGTCCACATACTTGTGGCCATATATTGTACCTGTTATCTGCACTCACTGTGCGCTTATCATATACCATGCCATTTTTCACATCTACTTTGTATGCTAAAGTCCTCACCAGCATTTGGGTTTTTGTAACTTTTTGTTTGATTGGGTTTGGTTTCACACTGCAGTGACTAAAGTGCACCAAACTATACATGGAGATATTTATGGGTCAAAAATTTGCTGAGGATACAAGCATTTTGTCATCTTCATGTTCACCTCCACTAGTGCCAAAAACTGACCTTTTCTTAACTTTCACTAGTCTATCATTGTATAAAATCTATGTGTATCCCTCATATATATAATCTTGAAATAAACATAATATCCTTCCCATTATGTTGCATGAAAATTGAGGATAAAAATAAACTGTACTTGATTTCTTTATGATTGCTTACATTGTCAATTTGAATTTAAATTTAATTTTGGATGGTGATACACTTTGAGGTTAAGCATTAAGCATCTCTATTTTCTATTTTTCTTTTTTCATGGTGGCAAATGTGAGATTAACAGAGACTTGTGTACCAAACTTTCTGACTAATAACCACCCATGTGTGTAATTAGCCAGTGCAGTGTGAAATCAAGAAAAGCTACAGTTTCATGAAACACCAAACTCTGGTGTGGACCTCAGTGGACGTCAGTGTAAATGCAGTGCAGAGAATGACCTACCTCCTAAATAATACTTGCTCAGTGGTGGTCCTGTGGGGTCCTGACCATTGGGGAATGGGGTAAAGGCTAACAAACTAAGTAGAAAAACAGACTGCAACCTATACAGTGCTCCTGTATGGTAAGTGGACCTGACAAAGGTTGCCAGTGAGTGTGTTTCATTGAACTAGAATCAAATAAAGCACTAACCAGTGTCACCTAAAAGATTATCATGAGATAGTAGGACCTGTAAGATGCCACTTTTAACCCTTTGACAAATAATGTGATCTTAACAATATGATGCTTTGAGGGAAAACAAAATGTTTGTCATTAAAACTAATTTACAAATGCACTATATAGTTTGAATTTCAGTCAGAATGAATCACCCTTTATGACATATTAATTGTAGCCAGTTTCACTAACCTAATTTGGAATAGAGTGTGGTTAAAGTGGTTTAAAGGGCTGAGTCTGCAAGAATAATCCTCCTTTTTCCTGACCTACTCTTCGCTCTGCCTGCCTCTCAGTCAGAGGGCAACAGTAATTTGTGGCAGAGAGTCAACACAGGTGTGCAGATCCGCTCGCCCCGTTACGCCATTTATGACCTGGACGACAAGAAAGCATACCGTTTCCGCATTATCGCAGTCAACAAGTATGGCCCGAGTGAGCCATCAGAGCCCTCAGATCTCATCCAGAAAGTGGATCCTCATGGTAAGCGGGTTTACTACTGCTTATACTGAATATTGGGAATAACACTGCATTGGTGGGTGTAAAAATGTTCAGTTTTGGTGCGAGTTTCTAGTGCACACTCCAGCAACTGGAAATGGTGTAGAAATTTAATTGTGAAGTGAATACAGAAAATCCAGCCATTTTTAACTACTCTGAGATCCTAAACAAACTCTTTTGTAAAAGTCCTGACAATGTTATGTACTTCGAAAGCTTCTTTGATAAACGTGTAACGTGCCATATTTTTCAGCCACTGTTCCAAGCATTGGTATGTATGGGTCATGTATAGATTACAATATCATCATCACTAAGATTTCCTCTTTGGTTGTGGAGAGGAAGAACATCAGAGCACTATAGTATTACTCACTCTAGAAAGATAATTCTGTGACCACATAGCAATGTCACCTGTAATTAACTAATATGGTGTTTTGTTGCCTGACACAGACACATTAAAAATTCCTTTACAGCATGAGGACAACAACACACAGATATACACAGTCACAGTTTTCTCCATCGCCCTTTAAGACCTAAACCTCTATGATCACCCCCTGAAAATGTTTGTCATTGACTGCACATTATTGCTTTGCTTTAAAACCTGCGATTCAGCATGTCATGTACCCCTATTTCTTTGGAGTATAAGGTAAGTCAAGCAAGAAAAAATACCAAAAAAACAAAAAAAATCCTACCAGCAAAGTGAAAATGTATGTTTGGTGTTCTTTCGCTCTTTTGTTTTTCTTGAATTTACATGTGCCTAGTTTTCTACTAGTACATCTCCAAGTCCTAAACAATGTTTTGCTTGTGTGCAGGAGTTCCCTCAGCTCCAGGACAGGTGATAGCTTCCAGAAACACCAAAACCTCTGCCTTTGTGCAGTGGGATCCCCCCAAAAACCCAAGCAACCTCATGGGCTACTATGTGGATTGCTGTGTTGTTGGCTCCAAAGTCTGGAGCCCCTGTAATCACAGACCCTATAAGCACACCAGGTAATATAATCATAATCATAATCATATATGTACAGATTTAGATTAATGTTGTCAAGTAAAAGCTTATTTTTCACTGTAGCAGGCTTAACAGGTTTTTAATGCTTGAAGGTTAAGGTGTCTCAGTGTCCGAAGAAGTCAACATTAACCCTGCCTCTGTCTGGACAGGTTTGTGGTCCATGGCCTGACTCCTGGTGAAACGTATATTTTCCGTGTCCAGGCAGTGAATGCCTATGGCCTGAGTGAGGAGTCTCAGGAGTCTGCTCCCCTCTTCATTGATGCTGCTCTCAGTAAGTAAACAAACTTAGGTTGAGAGATGTCTAGTCCTTTATAACCCCCCACAAGTTCAGCCCACATAGTCATTGGTAGTTATTTAATTGAGGTAATTATTTAATTTAGTTGAATGAGATGTGTAAAATGAGGATGGCTGCTAAAATCCGTAGTCCTTGTTAATCTGAGAACAGAAAAAATATTTAATTTGATCATATTAAGTCAAAATATTGGAGCCAATTTCCAGTGGAATCGACCACTTGGTGGCCTGCAGAAAGTGGTTAAAATAACCTTTTTGTATCAGTATTTGAGTGATGTATAGTGCTGATATGATCAATATTCACCCTTGTTTATTCCAACATTATTCCAGATGGGCTGACATAAGGACAGGCAGTAAAAATATTTATCTTTATCATCATAAATTACATCACAGTACACTTTTCTGAGCTTGTTGTGGAGCTTGTTGTGGAGCTTGTTGTGGAAATTGTCAGTAATTTAAAAACAGTTCTACATCTGAAATATAGTTAATACAGTTCTAAATCTGAAATGTTAAACAAAAATCATTGACAGTATTTTTTTAAATGTGGCACTACTAGGTTGTTTTGTCTGTACCAAGTTAAATACTACTGTTTCCAAAAAAGTTGGGACACTGTGCTAAACAAAATGCAGTGATATGCAAACCATTTAAACCCTATATTTCATTGAAAATAGTACAAACACAACACACCAAATGTTGAAACTGAGAAATTTTATTGTTCTTGAAAATATTTGCCTATTTTTAATTTGATACCAGCAACATGTTTCAAAAACCTGGGAAAGGAGCAACAAAAGACTGGTAAAGTTGTGTAAAGCTGAAAAAACACCTGATGAAACATCTCACAACTAATTAGGTTAATTGGCAACAGGTCAGTGACTGCAAGACTGCGTGGGCAAAAACAATTCAGGAATAATGTTCCTCAACGTAAAATAGCAAAGAGCTTAGAAAAGGGGTTGTGCTATGATAGTTGTTGTGTATTGTGAAAATATCTCCAAGTAGCTTGATATTATATCACTATATCCATATCGCTCACCTCTAATCTGACATTCTAATTCAGGTTCCTAACTGATTGCAATTCTTTAAAAATAGAGTGCTATTCATGAAGTGGATATAAAGATATATCCTTGTGTTGTCTCATACAGAGGAAGGAGTCGATTATGGTATGTATGTGTAGTATGTTTTCCTAAATGGCACAACTTAACACACTCTCCAGTATACTGTTCCGTGTTTCCCACTTCAGTAACCCACCTTTCCTCCTTTTTATCATCATCTACAAACCAACATGATTCAAAATTCACAATGAAAGTTTTAAGTGTGGCATCAAACTATACTAACCGTGGCCAACTTAAAATCGATGCTTATATGTTTCGGCTACAGTCACTGAATCGTAATGTTGTTATTATATACTTGTTGCGACCCAGGCTATTCGTAACAAGTTCCACATCAAAAGCATGTACTGTTCCTATTCCACAGTAAGCTAAGACTGTGGTTCTGTGCTCTCCAGCTGCTCCTTCTGCCCCATATGGCATCACTCTGCTCAGCTGTGATGGATCCTCCATGACCCTGGCTTGGAAACGTCCTAAAAACACTGGAGGAACCAGGATCACCTCTTATTATGTGGACAAACGTGAAGCAGGTTCTCTCAACTGGAAAGAGGTCAGCCACAGTCCTGCCACTAGCAGGGTATACAAGGTAAGCTCTATGACCTAAACACTGTGTGCTTTTATCTAAACTTTCAGAAGTCAATTCAGTTCATTCTGTAGGTGAATTCTTTCCAAAGTGTTGCAACACTTTAGATTATACTAAATGTGAGATTTGTACTTCTCTAACCTGTTGACTTTTTGTACGCAGGTGGAGAACCTGACCACTGGACTATTCTATGAGTTTAAGATACAGGCTGGCAATCTGGCTGGTGTTGGTCTGCCATCTGAACCCAGCAAGGCTTTTGCCTGCGAGGAATGGACCATGCCTGAGCCAGGTGAGTGCCTGTGGCCTCGAGGATGTTATATCTTGTCAGGCATGTAGCCTAAAAGGAGTTGTAGTCACAGCGTATTACAAATAAGAATGGTAGTAATAGTCACGGTAAAGAAATGAACTAATGCAGTGATTAGTAATTGCTATTCCTGTAATCTTTTTAATGTTAATCTTTTTCATTTTGTGATCAAGTAGGTTTAGTATAGTAATAAAAATAATCGTTAGAGTTTAGGGTTCTCACTTTCATTTATTTATTCTTTATTTTTTCACAGAGAGATCATTGGTTGAAACAATACATGAACATACTGTGTACATAAGCTTTAAAACATATAAAGACACATAAGTTTAAAGACACAGTAAATAAAAGAAGCAAGAGAACATGCACAGTGCTGTGCAAAAGTCAGAAACCTTCATCCATTTATTTACTTTACAGTTAAAACGGACTACAAATTATTCATTTTTCATTATCAGGAAAAAAAAGGAAACATATTTAACAGAAGCAATAACAGAGTCTCCACCCTTTGCCTCTATTTTATTTCCATTCTTTTTCAGGAGCTTTGCGTTCAGGTTTTTTTTTCTTAAAGAAATCTGCAGGAATGTTTTTCCAGTCCTAGAAGTTGGTTTCTTTTTCTGCTTCTCAAGAACCAAGTAATCCCAAACACATTCAATGATGTTGAGGTCTGGAGTCTGGGGTGGCCAGTCCCTTGTTCTGAGAACACCAGCAGCTTCTTTGATTCTTATTTTTTAATCTCAGTAATGACTTCTTGACAGCTGCACATCCTTTCAGACCCATAGTGTTGAGTTGTTTTGTTACAGTGGAAGGATGGACAGAAACACTTGTTCATTATGTCTGATCTGAAGCAAGAGCCTATGGAGCTTGGTTTTCTCCTGTCTCTCATGATGAATGCTACTGTTTATGTGATGTTTATCTATAATATCTTCTCTGAAATATCTCCTGAAAAATAAATAACTTCTTCTTAATGGCTGTCTTGACTGGAAATGGAATAAATGAAGGGTGGTCTTCACAAAACTGCACATACAGGATGCCATAACTGGATACATATTCACTTGTTTCTTTTACTGAACAACAACGAAATTGAAACGATTTAATCAAATGATTAATTTTCTCATTAGAAGACACTAGTTCTCACTACAAGTACAAACGTGTGCTCCTACTGTTTTATGCATTTAGGCCCAACATATGACCTCAGTTTCTGGGAGGTGCGGGACCACTCTCTCCTGCTGCAGTGGAGGGCTCCCGTGTACTCTGGTGCCAGCCCCGTCACTGGTTACTTTGTGGAAATGGCCAAGAAGGGATCGTCTGATTTTGTCACAGTGAATGCCGAGCCTGTGAAGCATCGTTACCTGAAGGTAATGAGCATCATTTTGCAGCATCTACATTCCATATTTCTAGTTGTAATTATTAATTATCAATAAATTTCTGAGAGATTGAGACTGTATTTTGTTCTGTAGATAACTGGTCTGGAGACTGGAGCTTGGTATGTGTTCAAAGTACGTGCTGTGAATGTAGCAGGGAAAGGAAAGGCCTCAGATGTATCTGACGCGGTGTGTGCAAAGGCTCTGCCAGGTAACTTATACTGCTTACGTGCTGCTGTAACACTTTATTAGACTGTTATACGTGTTTTTCATCATTCCATCTTTTATCTTTAAGTTGTCATCTTTGTGTTTTATGATAAAAAATAAGCCACATCCTGTTTTTTTTTTTATGTGTGAAAGACCAGTTCATTGTTAATCGATTAATTTGCCTTCTGTAATCTTTTCTAAGGTACCAAGGAGATTGAGTGTGGTGTGGATGAGGAAACTGGAGATATTTTCCTGTCCTTTGAGGCTTCTGAGATTTCCGAGCACTCAAAGTTTACTTGGTCAAAGTCCTACAAAGAAATCACTGAATCTAACAGAGCGTCTGTCTCAACTGTGGGAAGACGGTATCTTGCCTTTTATCTGTGGATGCTTGGACATGTCAAACTGTGTTAACCATTAGAAGTTATTGTGCTATAGTAATTATACACAATAACATAAATAATTATATAGAATTGCAAATTTAATTATGTAGTTACATACATAATTATATTTGATTTACATTCTGTATTGATAGCTTCAAGGCTGCAATTCCATTTTTTTTCTTGTTTGCTTTGATTTTGAAAACAGATGTTTTATTACATATAAATAAAATTGACCTTCTATTACTACTGCTCTCGGAAACACAAATGAGTTTTTCTGACAAACATGACAAATACTGGGATCCAACTTGAAAAAATGAAAATGACTAAAACATAATGTTTCCTATTTAGGACATACCACCAATGATATTTCATGAAATCATTTTTAAAAAACTGAATTTGAATAGATTTTCTAACTTTTGAACATTTTCCAATTTAAATGACCAAATTCTCATTAGCATAACACGGTAAGGTTTGAAGATAAATCTGTACATAATGTTTTCTTTTCCCCTTAGCTTTTCTTTTAACGATCTGTATACTGTTGTTGGACTAGGTACTTTAAAGCATGACAATTTAATATTTGAGATGGTTTCATGAGGATTATTCAAATGTTTTAAAGTTTATAATACAAAAAATCTCTGCTTTTTTTCAGTAAGCTTGGAGTGAGACATACTGAATATAAAATTACAGCATGCTTTTGATGTCACCTTCCATGTTGACTCTAAGGCTTAAAGTACATTCAAGTCTTGAAACAAAAGTGTGATCTTAACCACCACATTGCGATTGTGTTGCCTCCAGCTCCAGGCTGACGTTTGTTAACCCTGAGAAGGAAGATTTGGGCATCTACTCCGTGGCTGTGTCTGACACAGATGGAGTATCTTCTAGTCACACTCTCACTGAGGAGGGTATGTGACACAGCCTTTTTGGTTTGTCCACTCCAGTGTTTTGTTTTTCCTTTCAAATGGCATGGCTCAACTTTTCATTCAGTGCACATTTGTTCTTTTCTTTCTTTTTAGAGCTCAACAAAATGCTTGAACTCAGCTACAATATCAGACATCCAAGTAAGCACTTCTGACTGTATTCAACTTTTTAACTTCTGTCTGGTTCATATGCGTTCTCTTTTGTAAAAATGACTTTGTTCTTTTCAATTTTAGTTGTTCCCCTTAAGACAGAGCTGAACTATGAGGTTCTGGAGAAGGGCCATGTGCGTTTCTGGCTGCAGGTCCAGAAGATGTCTTCTGCTGCATCCTACAGATTCATTGTTAATGATAAGGAGGTCACCAGCGGTGAGGTAAAGTTCAGTGACCTCATCTTAACTGTCTCTTCAAATTCAACCACTGATGCACCACCAGAAAGCAGATCTTTGATGCAATGTCTTGTGTGTATGTCTTTAGGGTCATAAGATCAGCCACGATACTTCCACAGGACTCATTCAGATGACCATTGAGCACTTCACCAGGGCCAATGAGGGCACATACACCCTTCAGATCCATGATGGAAAGGCCAAGAATCAAAGCTCCCTGGTGCTTGTGGGAGATGGTTAGAGCTTGTTTTAACACGTTGATTGGCTGTCACTGAAGCTTTGGTGATAAAACCTTGTTATCTAAGTGTCCGTGCAGGTTTCACTGAATGACTACAGCTTTTCTATGTTTGGTTTCAGTCTTCAAGGCTGTACTGAAAGAGGCAGAATTCCAGAGGAAGGAACACATCAGGAAACAAGGTTATAAAGAATAGAACTATAATGCTGTGTGCTACCATGTAATGGTGGTCACATAACACAAAGTTATATAATGTTATATAGTGTTACATCATATTCATATAACATACACTATATGGACAGATGTATTGGGACACCTACACATTACACGTACAGGAGCTTTTATGACATTCTGAATCCATGGGCATTAATATATAGTTGGTCCCCCCCTTTGCAGTTATAACAGCTTCAACTCTTCTGGGAAGCTTTCTGCAAGATTTTGGAGTGTGTCTGTGGGAATTATTGACCATTCATTCAGAAGAGCATTTGTGAGGTCAGACACTGATGTTGGATGAGAGGGCATGGCTCACAGTCTCCATTCTAGTTCATTCTAGTGTGGTTGAGGTAAGGGCTCTGTGGAGGTCAGTTAAGTTCTTCCACAACAAACTCACCCAGCAATGCCTTTATGGATCTTGCATTGTGCACTGGGGCCTTCCCCAAACTGTTCCCACAAAATTGGAAGGATACAATTGTCCAAAATGTATTGGTATGCTGAAACATTAAGATTTCCCTTCACTGGAACTAAGGGGTCTAGTAAAATGACTGAAAACATCCCCATAGCATTAACCCTCCTCCACCAAATTTTACAGTTGAACTGACTTGTTGCAGCTGTGCCTCTTACAGTACCACACTCAAATTGAATGAAACACCTGAATTCAATGATTAAGAGGTGTGTCCCAATACTTTTGTCCATATAGTGTAGCTCATATGTTGTCAAACATGCATAATGACCTTACTGAATGTAACTTGATTTAATTCTGACATTATTTTGGGTATGGTCTATTTTGCTTAGGTCCTCATTTCTCAGAATATTTGACCTTCCATGTGGATGATGACTGCACAGTTATGCTTGTTTGCAAGGTGAGACTGTGTACACTAGCATTCAAAAGTCTGGGATCATTCATCTTATTTTATTCAGTTTTAACTAGTGTAAATTCAAATACTATAAGCTAGACACCAGAGTGTATTTCAAAATGTTTTATTCAGTATTGCTTGAAATATAATTTTGCAAAAAAGTTTTTGGGGAACACCAAAAAGTTACTGAATTCTAAATATGTATTGTAATTATATTATCTGCTTAAGATTTGATCACAGTGTTTCAAATACAAGGTGTCCTGAATGTTAACATCTAAAAGTTCTTCTTTTTTCAAAGTTTCCTACTGATTAGTTGAATTATCTGATAATTTATCTGTAACATTTCTTTTTTCTTTTATTGAAAACAGAGATGACAAACTTTTGAATAGTTTTTCCAAACATTTGTATCATTGTTTTTCTACATTAAATAACATATATCTTAGATAATTTATCATTCATTTGTACAGCCATGTAGAACAACAACATATAGCATAAGTCTGTATCCTTTTTGCATTAGAAATACTTTTACTGACAACATCTGTCTGGCGTACTTTGGTAAACCAGAAAAACTGACATAAAGCTGCTGTTCACGTGTTTGTTTTGTAGTTGGCCAATGTGAAGAAAGAGACCACATTTGCATGGTTTAAAGATGATGAAGAAATTACTCTTGATGTTGCACCTAACCCGATGTCTGGAACCTGTGCTCTTCCTATCCCCCTGGTATGTATTTTTAGTGATTCAAAGGAAACTGAAAATGAAACATTCCTTAATGTAGAATATATCAAGTATATCAACTTTGAACTGTAAGTTGCTTCTTGACTCACGCATTTGATCTGTCAAAAAGTTCTCCAGAAAAGACCAGGGAGTTTATAAAGCTGTACTAGCTGATGATCGTGGAAAAGATACATCTGTTTATGACATTTCTGGCCAAGGTAATGTATTTACGTCAGGCTTTTTAAATTACTTTGTATTGTCTGTCATATTGCCAAGGACAAGGTAATTAATTGCTTCTTTCTTTGCTTTGCAGTATTTGAGGATATCGTCAATGCCATTGCCCACATTGCTGGTATGTTAACTGTTTTTTCCTGTCAAGTGAAAGAATATTAGAAGTTCTATAAATGCAGCATCTGTGATAATAGCAGCATCACGCAGTTCTGTTTGCCCAGAATGTGTCCAAGAGCTTTTACTCATTCATCTGTCATTATCCCAAAGGGTGAATTTTAGCCTACAGCCTTTTACCACCACAGTTCACTAACTTGTATAGCTTATGTTTTAGATTTTTAACTTAAATTTAACTGATGTGCTCTGAAATGGTATGAATGTTGAGAATGGGAAATATATTGGAGATATATATTGGAGAACTGAGTCTGGCTTCTGAACACTTTGTGGTTGTTGCAGGCTCCTCTGCTTCTGAACTGATGTTGCAGTGCACTCCAGAGGGCATCAGGCTGCAGTGCTACATGAAATACTACACAGAAGAGATGAAGACCAGCTGGTTCCACAAGTATGCCCTTGCTTCTCCCAGTTAATCTACCAGTGTCAACAAGAATTAAGCAAACATTACATGAGTAAGACTGCATATGGCAGTGCCATCCTCATGACATTATTGAATCTGTATTTGGTTTATAGACAAATTTTCGTGCTGGTACCAATATCCGGTACTTTCCATGTACAACATATCTACTGACCCCAGTACTGATGCCAATACAAATATTTATAAAATGTAGAAATTGGGACTAAATCCACCCAAATTAACATTACATTAGAGAAATGTAGAGGGTTACAAATATAGTAATATAAATAAAATGCACATATTCTAACGCAGTAGCCCAGTGCCACATAAACATTCTGCCCTTCCAGAATACAATAAATACATCAAAAAATCTAA
>JAILXH010283479.1:0-10209 GCA_023558415.1 Piaractus mesopotamicus | reverse complement strand
TTTTTTTTTTTTTTTCAAATGTGTTGCTGGCCTCAAATTTAAGAATGGACATATATTTTTCAATTTCTCAGTTTCAACATTTGAGCAGTTTTCTTTGTACCATTTTCAATTAAAATGGTAGAGTTCAAATGATTTGCACATCATTGCATTCTGCTTCTACTTACAATTTGCACAGCGTCCCAAGATTTTTGGATATACATGAAATGGTTGCAAATATGGTGCCCCAGGCCTCAGTATTTTACAACAGTTTGGGGATAGTTGGGGCCTAAAAAAACTTAAAAAAAGAAAGCGGTACATGGAGGGTGTTGTAAAGCATAGCAGTGCCCAAAGGACTATTTTTCATGTTTACCATTTATCATCAACATTTCATAAAAAAAAAACCTCAAAAAAAAAAAAACCTCAAAAAGACAATTTGAGTTCACTGGTCATTTTTGATAGTAAATAAAATCTACAATTTGTGTTCTGAGCATCACAACCTCTGGTTCCTGTCGTCACCACAGTTAGTAAGTTCTCTACAATACATCATTTCACATCAAACCACCTGAATGACTTTGTTTACACTTCAAGAATTTAATTATACAGATTTTTTTTTTAAATATCAGTAGTAATTCACCTTTATAATGTTTACAGTGTTCACAATGGTTGCATATCAGCAACCAGAAAGTAGCAAAGCTTAAACGGACTAGTTCTTTTCTCTCTATTAAGTAGTAATTACATTTATGATATTTGGCAGACGCTCTCACCCAGAGCAACTTACAATTTGATCACTTTACACAGGTAGGCAAAGGTAGTGTTAGAAGTCTTGCCCAAGGAGTCTTATTGGAATAGCACAGGGTGCTTGCCCAGGTGGATGACAGAACCCCAGTCTACAACATGAAAGGCAGAGGTGTTACTATACTTATTCGTCCATGTGTACCCTGTACATCTTTATGCTTCTTCCAACAGTCAGATCTATTCACACACTTTCATACAACAGTGATCAGGACAACTGTTCCTTCCAAACTTCACTGACTAAAATGCAGAAGCTTAAAAGGGCTCACACTGCACTTTTGAGCTGGAGCAGTATTACATATCTACATCACTAAAGTGAATCAAACACTAAACTCATATACAATCTTTGAGGCATTTGTTCTTAAGTTTACCTTTTAAATTATTATCAGACAGATTTCAATAGTGGCTACTGGGGCAATGGTGAAAGATCCATGCATACTTTTTCATCTTTGTATTTATTCAGTGGGGAACAAAAGAAAAACAATTATGTGACAGAATGGGTATTGACTAAGATGTATCTATATAATTGATGTGGACTTATGATTTTTTTTATTTTAGTCATTAAGTACACTTAGATAACAGCAATGTACAGCAATTTGCAGTGATGACATTAATCACTGGCCCAAATCATCCACAATTCTTCCACTTAGTCATTTTTCCTCCGCTAAGGCTTATAATGTCAATGTTTTACAATCCCAGGAGAACAATTTAACATAAAAAAATAAAAATTCAAGTAGATATATTGATATGTTCAGGCCTGTTCCTGGTTCATTAATCTAGTCCAGTGAAATCAGAGATGATAACATAGTATATATACAAATTCCATTTGTTCTGTTAAAAAAAAAAGATGTTTCCACAATGTTTCAGAGTGTATGATTGCATTATCAAATCGATAAATCGATCTTTAATGTACTCTAAAGTCATTACCAAGTCGTATCTGTTCCATTACAAACACATTCCATTTCTTTGGAGAGCCACAATACAGCAGCAGTGGCTGGGGATGGTTAAGCTATTTCATAAACAAGTACATTAAACTCTTTCTCCCTTTGTCTGAATAAATTAAAACACCAACACTGCTCGTGCAGTAGCGCTGTGATAGACCTCCTGGGTGCAGCACTCATCAAAGAGCAAGACAGAGGCGGAGTGGAGGATGGAAAAAGATGAATAAACTACTGAGAATGAGACAGAGAGATAAAGAGAAAGAGAGACCCCTGCATATGAATACTGTTTTTAACACACCCTCACCTACTTCGTCTCATTATTCGGAAGTGCATACCACCTACATTACATACAAGTGGCCACCCTTAGGATAAGGGGAACAGGGGACAAAGGGCAGCTTTTACAATCAGAGCTGTTGTGTGTTGTCCTGTGATTTTTTTTTTCTTTTTTGTTAGCTATGAGGCCAAGAATAGTTTTGAAATGTTAAGTATTATAGTGTATTAAATATTATAAAGTTTAAATATTAAGTATTTTATTGCTCTGGCTTATAAACTGCTTTGGCCACAACTTTTGTGGGTTTGAAAAGGTTTGAAAAGAAATGTCAGTAACATAAAATGATATTTCATCAGATCGCAATGATTTATGTTCACTCAGTGCCTTGCCTCTCAAAGGGGTTATCATAAGCCCTTTTCACACCTGTGTGTTTACGCGGGTATTTAACAATAATTAAACAGAAAGGGGTTAAATGTGACCCCAAGATGAAGCCAAAATCCTGGGAAGATTGATGCAGCAACAAAAGACCTGGCATAATGCTTGTAAAATTACCGCACAGGCTCATGTGTAAACATTACTAGTAAAGTTGTATAAAAACTAAATAATGTATCAGCTTCTGTTGAATTTACAGTCAAGTTTTCAGTTTTTGTAAATGGAAAGCGACATGGGGTGTATTTTGTATGATTCTTGTGACATACTGCTAAAGAGAGTCACCAAGAAACTGGCCCTTTGAAGGTGCTTGGCCACTACTGCGCAAAAGCAACACAGCACCACTGGCAAAGTGAAATATTTCTATTTTTGTTTTTACAGTAGTTTTCAGAAAAAATTAGCAGGGGTACATGATTAATAATTGAAGAGGGGTTGGACGTTCATGCTAAGGATTTCATGTCCTGTTCAACGAGACTTTCATGGCTCATGTGAACACGTGCATCCCAGTAAACTGCTGTTAAAGGGCTACAGTTGTGAAAAGCCCCCTTTACATATCGCTGCTGTCGGGACATAACCTCCTATCTCCAACATGGTAACTTCACAGGAGAAGAAAAAAACCTGCTTTACTTTTAATGTACGTCAATGTAACCAGAATATTTTCCAAGTAATTTTGGGCCATTTTTTTGTCCATTCATCATGAAATTTTGAAACAATGTAAAGGCCAACAGGCATTTTCAGATTATGTCAAAAACTGAAAATCAACAAAAATGGAGATACGAGGTTTTCTTCCGACAGCAGCGAAATGTACTTTAACAGTAATTAAACAGCAAAGGGGTTAAGTGTGAACACAAAATTCAAAATTCCAATATAGTTGAGATGGCACCTGCACGTGAGTACAATACCCAGTTATATACCCGGTGGGGCTCATGTGTAAACAGAAGCCAATATTTATTTCAGATTTTGGGAAATACGTAGAAGTCTAGATTACAGCTGGTTGATGCTTTTTCCGTTTAATTTTTTTGTTTAGTTTTGTGAGTGAAAACATAATTGGAATGTATTTTGTACAGTAGATTCTATACCGAAAATCTACTCTGCACGCATGAATTCTTTGGCTTCTTCTTTCTTCTTTGCCAAAGCGGCACAGCTTTACCAGCAAAGCAGAGCGTTTGTGTTTTTATGCAGAAATTTTGAAAATTCCCCTCTAACAAACTTTACTTGAGGTAATACAGTATTGGAGGGAATTGCCCATAGGGGGAAATGGTAAGATTTAAGCTGCACTCAGAAGTGTTCCCTATTAGAAAAGAGTGCACTTTGTTGTGTAGCGATCAGCTTTTTTGCCGTGTTGTTTGAACTCACAGCAGTAAATCTGTGAGTCGCTCTGTCAGTCGTGCTCTTTCCTAAGTCCACTCCATAGCAAACACTATTGTCAACACTGAGCGAGTGAACGAGGGCCAGTTAAAAACAGTATTGAAATGGAAGGAGGGAGACAGATTCACCACCGCACCACCTGACTGCTGTAGTCCTCCGTAACATCCATGATCCTCTCCTTCCCCTCTTCCTCCCTAACCTCCTCTTCCTCCCCTCCCCACTGCCTGAGCTGCGAGGCCCTGTGCTCCCTCATCCTCCTCCGCTGCTCTCTTCTCCTCGCTCTCTCCCTGTGCCTCTCCTGCTGGTGGCAGTGCTGCACGCGCCGCAGGAAGAGCTCGCGCGCGTACTCGTACAGCTGCACGTCCAGCGCGTTGAGCCCTTCAATGCAGAGGCGCACGGCCGGATCCACGGCCACACCCGCGGCGCGCGTACTGTTGATCTGCGTGAAGGGCGCGATGAAGCGCAGGCCGAACGTCCTCTCGAACAGAAACTGCGTCTTACGCTGGAACTCCGTCAGGCCGAAGAAGGCCATGCGCCGCAGGTTGCGCTTGGCGCTGTCCAGCAGCAGCTCGGCCCGCCGGCCCTCGCTCATAGAAGATAGGTTGTAGCAGCCCACCAGGCTCAGGTCGGCCAGCATGCGCGTTTGCCGGTTGTTGGCCAGGTTGGACTGACAGGCCATGAAGTCAGCCAGGGACACCCCGGTCCAGTCCTCGCTGCTGTAGCAGGCGGGCAGCTCGGCGGGTGTGGGCGGGCGACCGTCGCACATGTGGAGCGCCGTCTTCCACGTGGCGCCACGCTGCACGTGCTTCCATTCGCTAAGGTAACGCGACACAGGGTCCCGCAGCAGCGTGATGTAGTAGAAGTTCCTGCGAACACACGAGAGGGGGCTGTTTTGTAAATCTAGAAGTTGCAGTCACAAAGATGATGTGACTTTATTTACATTAGTTCTCAGTCATAACAGATTCATTCCAGACTTTCAGTACCACCTTTGTGTTCATACGTGGAAATGTTTTTATTTGATTTTATTTGAGTTTGATGAAAAGTTATTGCTTTATGTTGTTTTGCGTAATGAAAAATACAAACCAAATTCAAAAAAAGCCAGGACAGTGTGTAAAATGCAAATACAAAACAAGAAACAGTGATTACCGAATTCTGTTTGACCTGTTTTAAATTTACATAACAAAAAGACAATATTCAATGTTTTACCTTATGAACTTGTTGGATTTACTTAATCCAGTTATGTCAACAACTTTCATGAAACTGTCCTGTGTTAGATATAATTTAATAGTATTTTTAAAGATGGCAATAACTGACTTATATGCACCCAACATGACTTTATTAGGCAGTTCCAACATTATCTGGTGAACTTGGATTGAATTAATAGATCAGTGTCCAGCTAACTAAACTGAACAACGTGGCATTAATCAACACAGTTAAGTTAAGCAAAAGAAATAGCATTTTGTTGAATTCATGTTGTTCAGTTCAGAGTATGCTGTCCTACAGGAACCCCTCTAGGACATTCTTATTGTACCGTTTTGACTGTGTGATTCACTCAACACTGTTATGTTGTATCAAATCAATCAGCTTTTATGGCTTTAAGATAAAGTGGACTAGATTTAAAAAGCTAGAACAACTCAATTAATATGTTAATTGAACTGGATATAGGTGCATTTATTTAACTCGACAACTCACAAAGTTCACTTTTGTCAATATAAGTTATATGTACAGCCAACAATGTGGCTAGGCTGTTAACTGTGGAGTTTATGAAAGATACACGCACAAATGGAAGGTAGGCCGGGGCAAAGACAACACCAAGAGGGTGAGTAAAACAAGTAAGACAATATGCAATAGACTCTCAACAAGATTACACTGACCAAACAAACACTTAAGAAGTAAGCCTGATAACTCTTTTAATTTCATTGAAACATCTCAGCTGACTCAGTTTCACTGACGTACGAGCATTTGCTGAGTAAGATCAACAAGAGAAAACTGACTGAAACCAACAACAGTGATTTCATTTTTATAAGTGTTTCTTGCTGTAATTTGCACTTAATAAAGCACCAATGTTCAGGAGGAGACGGGCAGGACATCAGGCCAGAGAAGCCCAGACAAATCTGTGGCATTTCCGGAGCTGTTGACGTATGGCTTCCACTGTGCATTATACAGTCTAAACTTGAATTTGTAGATGCAGTAAAGAATGGCATTTATTGACAGCACTTTGTCAAAGTATTCCTGAGCCCATGTAGTAGTGTCACTTCACAAAAGCATGCCATTTTTTTAATACAGTGTCGTCTGAGGGATTGAAGGCCACATGTTCAGTTGTGGTTTTTGGCCTTGCCTGTTCACACGGATATTTCTCAAGATCCCTGAATCTTTAATGTCGTGATGCACTGAGGAGGGTGAAATACTCGTTGCAATTGCTCATTGAGGAATTTGTTTTTTAACTTTTACGTTATTTGCTGACGCAAATAAGTGTGCCTCGACCCATCCTTCCTCATAAAGGTCTTGGAGTTTCTTGGAGATTTCCCTTTTATACCCAAGCATAATTGCACCATCTGCTGAAGATGTTTTTGAACATTTTACAACATTCCTAGTTTTAAATTCCCCAACTTTTTTGGAACATGTTGTAGGCATGAATTTCAGAATGAGAGTATATTTACAAAAAACAATTAAGTTGATAGGATAAAACATTAATTATCTTGTCTTTGTACTGTTTTCATTCAAATACAGGTCAAAATGGATATACAAGCACAAGTGTCTTTGAAGGCCCCAAACCCTCTGACAATAACACACACACACACAAAATAGACCTGAAAATAACTTTATTAAATAGCTCATATTTGTTTATGTGCATTTTTATTTGTTTAAACAAACAAAACCACACTTTATAAAATTCTCAATTAATGTGCAATAACCTATTATTTCTTGCCTCGTTATATTTCTGCACATTGTTGGTATGAAAGGGGCTTTTAAAAGTTTTATTATACACTTCTATGACCTAAGAATGGCTCAGTCAGTTTGCGTTGGAGTCTCTATAGTTACTGAATAATAAGGCTTAGTATGTAGTAAGCCTGGGATTTTAAGGGGTCAATTATTTGAAATACAGTGGCAGGATGTGGGCTTTTGAGGGTCTTTATTTCATTTATTTAGTCATCATCTGTTCAAAGCCTATTCACATATAGTTTTTACATCTGTAGTGGACTGCCCTGAGTCTTTGAGCCACCTTGGACCTTGTGGTTTGAGGTTCCCAATGGACCCTGGCAGTCAGAGGCCCTGGGCACTGGCCCCACATGCCTGGTCAGTATGGCAGCCTCAGCAGCAGCCTCTTTCTCCAAATTCTTTGAGATACAGGCAAAGCCCAATCAGAGTGGACAGTTTTGTTTACAGCTATCTGAACAACATGGCAGAGAAAGAGATATGCAAGCAATGCAAAAGCATTTGTTTGTTAATTTAACTTGCGATTGAGCCGCATTATGCTTGTGCATCTGTAAAATTAGAGCTATCTAGGTCTCTTGCCCTCTACGTCCGCATGTTGATGATGTCACCTATGTTCGGACTTAGAGTGGGACTGCACGGCACAATTTGGGACTTTAAACTATTAGTCTCAGCCTCAGACACCTCCGCCCTACACTACAGATTTCACAGATTTCATTCCATGCATTCCAACTGGATATCTACACAACCACTTGTACACATGTCTGCGAACTGGTTTTTATCCGTCCATCACACAACACACTTTATGATGCCCACTCTGTGCACTGCGGCAACAATAAGCCGTTTGAGGCAAGTCATAGTTGCTAATTTGAAAAAAAAAAAAATTCAATCTGACAGCTATGGAATTAATGACATCCTGTCTTTAGAAACTGGCATCAGTAGCTAGTAACTAACACATCCTCGTTTGATGGCCAATGCATACTCCTTTTTGTGCAGGTCTGTTTTCTTAAGAATGGTCTGCCCATACATGTCAGAATAAACCATTGTCTGTGGTAGGTTATTTTGCCTGCCCGCCAAATTACCCTTTCCTAAAATAGTAGGTGGTTCTTGGCCATGTTGAGCAACTAAACCCACTAGACTCTTTGATGATGCAGTCTACAGTTTAACAAGCTTACTTCAACAGTCATACGATAAGTGTAGAGAATCTCTGAAATATGATTGTGAAAAGGTTTAGCTGGTTTAGCTCATTTTGTTTCATAACTGTGAACTAATACACAGTCAGCATGCATTCATAAAACAATAACAATTTTAAAGTCCAGAAAACAAAAACTCTACGTCATAAGAGAAAATGGCACATATCTAAAGTTTGCAGATGCAAACAGTTTGTCTTCAATGATTCATCTCTCTACATGTACAGCGAATCCCAAAAATAGATTTCAGCATTTGCCTCCTGCCTCCAAAATAAACTAATTGGTCAAATTAGCATACAGTTACTCTGTAATAGTTACAGAGTGTCATAGCAGTGCGGGTTGTGTGACAGTGTGTCAGGGCTGGGTGCTGAAGAGAGGAGATGAATCTCACAGTTTAGCTAAATTTACATTACAGCCCAGTGACAGCAGCTCTTACTACTGTAAGAAAAACAGGGAAATGAAGTGGTGGTTTCTGGCAACACTTGTGATTTAAATGATCACATTTGCTTTACATCACACTAACTTTACATGACACAAATAGCACTTTTGTGATAACTAAATTGGGAACTGCATATAGGTAATAAACTTTTGGCAATCAAGAAATGGAACAAGTTCACAGTATGCTATAAATGCTAAAATGACCAAGTGCAAAATAGCTTGATTGTGCTGGAGAACAAATGAATAAAGAACTCTCTTCTCTAAAATCTCGCTCATTTTCTCTGCTCACTATACAGGGGGAGCTCATTATTTTTGTCTGATACATTGTGAGGTATGCTGCAGAGTGTAAATGTAATTCCAACTGGACACAACTCCCTCCACAAATGCAGGTAATCATTTCAAAACTAATGTGAATTTGTAGCTTAGGAGGAGTACAAGCCTGTATGACACAAGTAAACATTCACCAAAATCTGCATGGACAAACTGTATGTTTGTATTATATGAATGTATATACATGTATTTCATGTAGCAGTGGGTTTTCCTTCTACCTGACTGGACTTTGCAGAGAGACATTGGCACGTGTAGCAGTGGTGCCCCCAAAAATTTTTCACCCAATTTTTCTGAATATCTTGGGGTAGCACAATAAGCAAGAGCCACAGCTGAATTTCAGGAATTCTATTATGCTATTGTAGTATATAAAACTCATTATGAGAGTTGATATACTTTGGCTTCTTATTTTACAGTTAAATGTTATTAATTATCTGAGGTGCATTAGGGCTGTCAAAACTGGCCAAAAAATGATGTTCGATTATTCCTTCTAAAACAGCTTCAAACCATGCAAATATCTATTTATGTGCATTATGGCCATAAGAGAGCAAACCAGTACAACAAGAGTGTTGCATCAGTTGCTTCAGTTTCCCCCTCAAATTCCCATTGAAAGTGACGTTGTGTGACGTTGTGTGCAGCTGCTCGGGCCTGTGGGAGAACACACTGCGGTAAGGCTGAATGTCTGTTTTTTTACAATTTGATTATATAATCGAATTCAGAATATTCGTTGACAGCCCTAGTGCCTAATGTAATATAATCGATGCAAGCATGTTATGTAGCATGTTATGCATATGCCACCCGCCAAGGTTGTATAAGGGTGGCCATGGCCCCGATTGCCCATGCCCCCCCACCCAGCTCCACCAATCCCCCCCGCCCGCCCCTTGATGGCGCCATTGATGTGTAGATGTTGGCAGGCTCACTAGCCGATCTACCACTACCATCATTATTAAATAACAATCTAGCATATCTTGCTCATAATGTAGTCAAATCAATACAACTCTTCCATTGCCGTCCTTCTGCCCTTTAGCATTGACCTATTGAAAAAAGACTACTAAAATGCTAAACTGCTCAAAGTCAAGCCATGCAAGACATGCAAGACATAGATGAGGTCAGTAGGCACAAAGAAAAGAAACTATGGATCCTTTTGCTTTATACAGCTACACTGAAAAAACATAAATGCATAAATACATAATTCACATGTGTACAGTGCATATTATTTCCACATGAATAAAATGTATTACATCAACCCAATTAATGCCAAAAGTAAGTAACTGAGATGAGTTGGTTGGCATGGTGTTAAGGTATAGACCAGTAGGGAGACCTCTCAAATGAAATGTTAACATAAAAATATAACATAAAAATGACTGCCCTCTTGAGCAACATTCAAGAGCTCTTAACGTTAGAATCTGCTATAGTGAGGATTTTTCACTTTTCATTTTTCAAACTTTTGAAACGTCTCCCTGAGTATGTACATTATAAAAATGCTTTGCAGAAAGATAACATGAAAATATATGACTTTTTGTTACATTTTTTTTTTTTT
>JAILXH010283415.1:30050-43541 GCA_023558415.1 Piaractus mesopotamicus | reverse complement strand
TTTTTTTTTTTTTTTTTACTAAGTTTGTGGGAATTTGTGTTAATTCTATTATTTTGTTGAACCATTGCTTAATCTCACAGCTAATGACATGCTAATGACATGCTAACTGACACTGACCATGTGGTTTGGTTTTTAGGGGCAAGACCTTCTCTCGCTAAAGGACATTTCACTCCAAACCCAGCATTTTCAGATGAAGCCTCTCTACCCCATCTACTTCTTGGACTGGAGAGAAGGTCTTCTCTGTCATCGTCTCGTCCTTTTTTGTTGCTTTTCTTTTTTTAAGAAATGTAATGTGTATGCTTCATAAAGAAAATGTCAGACATCTTTCTTGGAGCATATCAAAATATATATTAAAGTCATAAATATATAGATATATCTGTATAAAATGAACGTTTTGATACAAAATCTTTTACTCTGGATACTTGTTACTGTCTTGCTTGCATTTGTTCAGTAGTCTAGCTTGTTGCATCCATCTATCTCAGCATCCCCCCCTCACCTTTCATGTCTGTCGTAACTAACCTCTGTCAGTAGATGGTACAACATAACGAATAAATCACCTTGTTTAGGAAATGTGCAATGTGTAGTGTTTCCAGAGAACCGCAAACATTCTCTGTTCTTGCTTGCCAAGAAGTTAGCATGACTGCAGGTGCCAGTGCTGCTATGTACCATGTAATTAGTCATGCACCTGAACATGAGATGGATCATAACTACCACGTGTCACACACACTCTTCTGTTCGAGTTCCGAGGAAAATATCTGTTTGCTTACACTTGTGTTGTTTTTTCTTTTTTTAAACCCGTATCACCTGCTTCCTGCTGTTCTGAAAGCACTAGAGTGGAATTTCATGTTTGTGAGGAAAATACTGGTCAATCCCTAGTAAAAGCTCACATTCACGTGTTTTAGAACTTTATCTTTTCATATCAGCATGACTTTCAACTAATCCTGCATTTTTGGCCTCTTATTATTTTTTCTGTTTAATAATAAAGAGAAATGTGGGCAAGCACTTATGACAGGGCCTTGATCGGTTCACACACAGTAAAGTGCAAAAGTTAGAGACCACCTTTTATTTAATTCCCAGTCAAAACATTTATTAAGTACAAGTTATTCATTTTTAAGGACATGTTTCTGTAGATTAGATACAAGATAATCCAGTTGCAAAAGGAAGAGTGAAGTCAGACTAAAAAAATGAGTTTACAAAACTGTCTTTCAAAAAATGATTAAAAGATACAGAGAAAGTGACAGTAGTGTGAAACCTTGTACACCAAAACTGTCAGATAATTAAACCTATATAATAAGTACTTTCATCTTTGAGAGAGGAGAAAATCAAGCTCAACTCCTGCTTCAGATCTAAGAAAAAAAAGCCACAGGGATTTCTGTCAATCCTTCCACTGTGAGAAGACAACTCAGTGCTGTGGGTCTGAAAGGATCTGTAGCTGTCTTTACTGAGAAAAGGAGAAAATGAAATAGGAAAGTGGAAGGTCATTCCTATAGATTTCTTATTTTTTTGAAAACGGAAAGCAAGTCTGTAAAGAATGGAGGTTGTAATAAAGGCAAAAGGTGGACACACTTGTGGAAGCTGCTGGTTTAAAGCATTGTAAAGGAGTGAAAATAACCAATCCAGAGATCAGTGTGAGATCAGAAAGGAATGTTGTGTACTAATATATTGTGTTTCCAAAAGTATTCAGACACCAATTCTTCATGAATTCCATGGCATTCAGTTGCACACATGCAGTGTTTCTAATCTCCATAGAAAAGCACTAGTAGAATGGAATGCTCTGAAGCAGCTGCACATGAACCTAAAGGCACTATGCCCAATACTAAGCGTCAGCTAGAGGGGTATAAAATGCTTTTGTTTTCTCGATTTGTACATATTATTTTCAGTGCCTACACATATCTGGCCTGATTTCAGTGGAGTCACTTGAAGGCTTTTTTGGGTTTCTTCAGCATATTTCCTGTAATAGAGAACTGACTGTCCAAAAGGTTTTCTGTTTACACAACGAAATCAAGTAAATGTGGACACTTTTGTTGGTACTAAATTAGCAACGGAATACAGCACTAACTACATACTACTGAGCTTGTATTAATGTTCTTTTATCATGCCTTTTCATTTTTCATGTTTTTGTGTTACATAGTATTACAAATACATTAATATAGCAAATAAGTCTCAAATTCAAAGTATAGGATAAAAATCAGGCAAGAAACAGGACAAGACTGTGATGAAGTATTTTATTTTATTGCCACAGATCATACAAGAGTTGCACAGGGCAATTATACTTTCAGATCACATAAAATGTTATGTGAAAGGGAAAAAAGTGTAGAAGTCTCCTCATCTTTTCAGTTCTGGGCATTGAATGGGTCCATTTCCAGATGGTCTGTGGTCTAATTCTGCTGCCTAGACGGGCCTGTGGAAAAAAAATACTTGTATGCTCAAAAAATCACCCTCTTTTTCTGCCCAGTGTGGTGCAGACTGCGTCCGGTATGTCAATTTTTGAGGAAACATTTAATATTGTAAATTATTAATAACTGACCATTAAAAGTTATGTCTGGGTTAGTAACTTGCATGCTTATAAAGGAACATTTAGTCAACATAGTATTACAAAGGATGTCCAGTCTATTAGTCTGTTCTGCCAACTCACCATTATTCTGTAAAGCCTGCTCTAAGGAAAAGTCTGCCCTGTGAAAGGAAAGGACGAAGAACCAACACCTGTGTTAACTACATTGGCAACTCCAGGCAACCAAGATATACAGGCCAACAACACTGGAATTCCCCTTATTATCCTGAAGAAGTTCTAAGACACCCAATTAAGCCCTTAAAACAATCTCTGACCCGTCATCAGTTCCTCCCAGGAGGTGGCGGTAGCCGTCAATCTCGGCCTCCAGCTTCATCTTGATGTTGAGCAGGGCCTGGTACTCTTTGGTCTGCCGCTCCACCTGTTCTCGTACTTTGGTCAGCTCAACACCAAGTTGCTGGATGATCCGGTTCAGACGGGCCATTTCCCGCCCGTAACGACCGTCTGCATCCTTCAGAGTCTCTTCCAAAGAGAGGATCTAAGCAAAAGCCATTGAAATACATCAGCGTGACAAGTGAGTCCTCAATAACAAAGGCACAGCTCATTTGCTGAGTGTAATGGAGACCAGGGAGGGCGGTCATCAGAAATAAGAATATCTCTTATGTACATGTCCAACACCTTCTTGAGTTGATGGAAGTTTAAACACTTTGGTTGAAACACAAAATACATATTTACATAACAATAAGCCAACTTACAAATGTAAATAAATAACTAATTATTTAGTAAATCTTACTTTGTCAGGCATGTTCTCTATTATTGTTAAACTCTATTCCACCCCAATAGTGGGGTAGGTTGTAACAATGGCACTCCGAATTTGAAACCAACCCATTTAGTGAGTAAGTAGTAGGTTTAAATACCTATCTGTTATTTGTAATAGAATACAGGTATTATATTACAGTTTTAAAGGTATTCTCTCCTCGGCCCTTGTATTACTATGGAGTGGTGGAAGTTACCGTGTTCTGCAGAGCCTGAATGTCAATTTCTCGCAGCTGTTTCTGTCGGCGAAGCTCATTGAGCTCAGTCCTGCTGCTCTGCAGACACTCAGTGTTCTTCGCCACCTCCACTTTGATGTTGTCAAACTGTAAAAAGGGTGAGAAAGTGTCTCAGAAAGAGCTCCAAATAGTAAGCTTCCAGTAAACCTAGCTTTCCTCACAGACATCATTTAAGCTTACCTTGTTTCTGTACCACTCATCGGTCTCCTCGCGGTTCTTCACGGCCAGGTTTTCATACTGAGCTCGGATCTTGATGATGGTGTCACTCAGGTTGGACTGAGAGGAATCTGCTTCGACAGTCACATTGGACTCCTTGATTTTCTCCTTCAGCACAGCGACTTCCTTCAGTACGGCAGGAGGACAAGATTATTGAATTTTGAGAACTCTGCAGTGGCACACGAAAGTATTTGGATGATTTAACCATTTAGCCAACGTATGGTAAACTTTGATAAAGTTCTTTACTTCACTTAAACCAAAAGTGAACTTACGTCGCGGTGGTCTTTCTTGAGGTAAGCGAGCTCCTCCCTGGCGGACTCGATCTGACCTTCCAGGTTGAGGCGCGCGATCTGCGTGTCATCAATGACTCTCCTCAGCTCGGCTAGCTCGTGCTCCACGCCCTGCCGCGCGATCTTTTCTGCCTCCAACCTGACAAGAAGCATAAAAAAGAAACTGAAGTCAATCGTAACAATCAGGTTTTACTCCATTTGTTGATGTAAAGAGGACGTGAACTGGTAAATTCGTCTTTTTTGTTGTTTTGTCAGCACTAGCTCGTCACCCCGGGAGCACTAACGGTCCTTACTGGGACCCGGATGTGCTACAAACTCCCTGACTGATGGTTTTGTTGTTATTTTTTGAGCTAATGTGCATGCTGGCTTTTATAACTTTCATAATATAGAAAATAATGGAAAATGGTCGCTACTTGTTTTTGAAGTCTTCGTTCGCCAGTTTTCTGTTGTCTATCTGCAGTAAAATGCGGGCGTTTTCCATGGTCTTCTCACGGAGCTACAAACATAATGTAACAGTCAGAAAGTGATTAAGTGAACTTTATATATGAACCCTAATTAATATTTTAGCTTAGAAAGTTAGGTAAAAGTGTCGCTGATTGGTTCCTCACCTCCTTTCTGAGATCAGCCAGCGGTTTCTCGATCTCATCCCAGTCCCGGTCGGCTGTCTGGCCCCTCTTCTCCAAGATCTCTCTGATCTGCTCCTCCAGCTCTTGGTTGGATTTCTCCAGTTTTCGCACTCTGTTCAGGTAGCCGGACAGACGGTTGTTGAGGTTCTCCATGGTCTTCTTGTCGTCGGTGGGCGCAGGACCCGAGGCTCCGCCGCCCGGAGCCTGAGGCTGGCTCTCCGGGCGGAGGGCGTTTCTCAGGTTCTGCAGGCTGGACACGGAGGCCCGGACGCCCTGACCACCCGCTCCGCCAAACACACTGCTGGCACTGCTGCGAGACATGCTGCGGGGGTCGAGAGGACAGAGCAGCGTAAAATCACACATTCACGTAAATGTGTCGTTACATCAGTGGCCTTGCCTAGCACAAAGCTAGCTTAGCAAAAAACTTAAAAGTCTTTAAAACTCTTATTTTTTCCAGTTTCAGCTGACTTACTAGTATATTCTTTCTAAATGTGCAAAATTTTTAGTGGAGAATCAAGTTAATGACTAATCAAACAGGGTAACACATAAATCCATAACAGGTCAAGTGTTGCTACATAAATAAAATAAGGACTAAAGTAGAAATGAAAGTAGCTAGAAGTTAAAAAAACAAAGAAACTATGAAGTATTAGGTGAAAAGTACAGAATTTGCTGTCTATCAACACAGGAATTGAGGTTTGTTAGGTGCTGTTCTTCTCTTTTCGTGCTACTCTTGGTCTAGAATAAAATGTTAAATGAAACGCTAAAGAGGGAACTATGAGCTATATGGAAATGACTATAATATAACCCTAAAAAGTAAAATCCTTTTCTTACAAATACAAGTCCATCACTTTAGTGCATGGAGCTGAGTAAATGGAACGAGTCAGTACTCACCTCAGGTAACAGAGAAGTGACAGAAAGCAAAGAAGACACAGCCTGGAACTCTGGCCTCTAATCGGCTTTTAGCCTTTATACCCTGCGGTGGGTGTTTTTATACAGAACCGTATCTGATTCATGCAGATGCCACTGGAAAAATGACACCCACACACCCGTCAAACAGGTTTTTGGGCTGAAAAAACAGGTTCTTGGGCTGAAAAAACAGGTTCTTGGGCTGAAAAAACAGGTTCTTGTGCCATCCTCTCCACATCTTCCTCAAAGAACGTAATTCATGATGGGAGGTCCTTGCTCGCCCTTAATAAACAGGTGCTACTCTCAGTTCCTCTGCACATCCCCTCTTCTCTTCTTGAAGCACTTCTCCTCCCAGCAGTTACCTCCAGCATAATGGCTATGAGAAGCAGACCTGGCTTCAGCAGCCAGTCGTACTCACCCTCTCCAACCAGGGGCTACCCGAGTATCCCTTCCACCAACGTGGACCCGCTGCTTAACCCACCAGTCTCCAGAGTGGACCCTCTGGACCAGCAAGCCAAGACTAAGGAGAAAGATCAGATGGTTGGACTCAATGACAAGTTTGTCGCATTCATTGACAAGGTAAAGAGGCACTTTTTTTCCAGAAATTCCATAGAAAGGAACTAAAACATTGTTACAGTTACACAGGGGACACTTTTCAAGACTATATTACTTATTTCAATACTTTTTTCTATGTGTATCTGTTCTATTGAGTTATATCTCTGTCCTTCTGTGCCTCAGGGCTTGACTGTGCAGGTCCATTAGTGAACACAAGAGATGAGATGTGAGAGCTTCCAAAAACAAACAAAGATGTAGTGTCAATCTTGAGCACTAGGTGTCGCCATGCCATAAAACATCACCGTCCTCCTGCTCTGCCCCGTCTTCAGAATTAGTGTTAGCAAATGGCTACACACTAAAGAAGTGAAATAATGAAAATGATAAAGGATGCTGACAAATTAACATTGAAAGCAAATATGTGTTTAATTTAGGGATGAGCTAAATAAACTCACTGCACAGAGTATCAGCTACATCACTGTTCCCATTAAAGGGCCCATATCCTACATTTTTGCATTTTGCACCTGACCATTTAACAGCCTCTCTTTATTCTTTAGGATTAAACAGACTGTTTTTGTCATTGTGTTTTAAGACTGATATAAATGTAAATAACCTCTACTGTGATTGGCTGATCTGTATTGTATCTCATTCAAAAAGCAGTCCAGGCTAAAACACTCCTTATACCTTCAAAGTGAATGGGCAGAGCTAAAATGCCTGGCGAGTGTGTGTTTTGTTACTTTAACAATGTTTACCTCCTATATCAAATGCTTAGTGAAGAAAATTTGGTTTTTCATGATATAGGCCCATTAAAAGCTTAGAAGCTTAGAAGTCATTCACTTCTAAGCTAAAATGCCAAAATGGTACAATTACAGAGTCGTAACATTTTTTTTTTTTTGTGACTATGTACGGCAAAGTAATAGTGTCAGAAAGCACTTAAAGCTTGTTTCATTAACATAATTAATGCCGGTTGTGTTGGGCCAGCGACTCTATGTTTGGTCCCAAATAAAAAGGACCTACCTTATAATGTAACCTCAACTAAATCATGTAATTCACATTTTACAGTATTTGTCTAGGATACCTGTGATGATGTCATATCCTCCTTTGAACATTAACAACCGTAAATATGTTTTAATGGAAACTCTAGGTTCGTCATCTAGAGGAAGAGAACAAAATCTTAGAAACCCGGCTGAAAATTCTGCTGGAGCAGGATAGCTACAAGGGGAACATAGACGACATTGTGAAAGAAGTAGCAGCAGATCTGAGGAGACAGATTGAGGGGCTTGACCGAGACCGGCAGAAATTAGAGTCCGAGCTGGTGAAGTCAGACGAGGAGGTGAACAACACCCGAGTCAGGTGCGTGCGGGTCACTGACTGATATATGGGGGGAGTGGCAAGCGTACTGAGTATTTACAACAGAGTGTTTCAGAGGCACCTAAACATTTATTTATTTAAGCTTTAGAGAAATCTCAGTTCCTCCGATTCCTGAAAATCCAGATGTCTACTTTATGAACAAATGGATAGTCTTGAATGTTGTGTCCACAAGTTTGTTTTCTCCATCTTAAGAACTTTCGAGAGACATGATCTTCAGTAGCAATTACATAAACAATTGCTGTCCAGTAAGCCATGTAAGGAGGGGCTGCGTGCAGACACACTCTGGTATGTGCTCCATGTTGGGAGCAGTGCACAGAGCGGCAAGAGCAAGCCAGCATTAAAGCCATCCATCTAGCTTGTGCTTCCGCAGCTTTGTCTGTTTCCACTCAGTGTGAGCGCTGTTTTCTTCCCTTGGCCACAAGGTCAGCACAGCTTCCAAGGCTTAGCAACACTTGCGACTTTCCTCTGCACTGTCCTCTCAACGTATTTTTCATTTGACAGTTATGAGGATGAGATCCAGAAGAAGACTGACCTGGAAAATGACTTTATTCTCACTAAGAAGGTAAAGAAACCTCATACAGAATATTTCCATTCAAGACTTCTCAGTGTGCCATGGTGAATGCCGCCGCCCGTTACAGTGAGAGCTCTTATGTTTCTGTTCTGCAGGATGTAGATGATGGCTATTTGCAGAGGGTGCAGCTGGAGCTGCAACTGGAGGACATCATGAGAGAGCTGGATTTCTTAAGGCGTGGATTTGAGGAAGTTAGTGCCATCACTTTGACAATTAAGGGTTTTTATTTTGTTCAGTGGCTGTATACCGATTTTAATGTTTACCTGCGTTCAGCCTTTCCTTGGTGCTGTGTACTTAATGGTTGGTCTCTGACTCTCGCTCTGCAATAGGAGATAAAGGAACTGCAGTCTCTGATCCGCAATGAGACGGTGGTGATAAAGACCGGCAACTCTCGAAACCTGGACATGGATGAAATCCTGCATTCAGTCAAGGCCCAGTATGAGGATATGGCTACTCGCAGCCGGGAAGAGGCTGAGCAGTGGAACAGGAGGAAGGTCAGTGACTTCCTGGTCATGACCTCACTCTGAGAGCGATCATGCATAATAGGCTTGATATTTAAATGTTTTTGGAGTTCACTGGGTTTTTCCAGCTTTGTGAAGTGCTCAGTTCTGAAATGTAATAGTACAGTATTAATACTACAATGTAATGTGACAAGCTGTGGTTGACTGGTGGTTAACCACACATCGCTAGGATTGGATAATTCAAGTCCAAAAAGGTTATCAATTCTTAGACCTTCTGCAGTAGATTACTGCAGACATATCCCATAGAAGCCCTTCAGCAATATTCTATAGATAAAAATTACTTTTACAAATATGTTATGGACATGTATGTTATGTGATTCTACAGATGGATGACATGGTGCTAAAAGCAGGGAAGCATGAACAAGATGTGAAAGAAATGAGAAAAGAGATCTCCGACATCCAGAGGAGCATTCAGAGGCTCATCGCAGAGATTGAAGCCCTCAAGAAGAAGGTGTAATTCGTCATACAAACGGTTTTCATTTTCAAGTGCCAATCAGCCAATATTCATTCCTAACATGGCCATTTAACAGTTTATTTATATTTGGATGCTGTGTGTGCATATCCGCAGGCCACCAGCCTGTATTTAGTGTGTTTTTTTAACTTGCAAAATGTGAAATTTAGGTAAAAAAAACAAATAAATACTATTCAAAAAGAGTTGTTGATTTTGTTGCCTGTTCCAGTAATACACTGGCCAGTTAAAACTGGACAAAAAACAGGCCATCAGCAAAAATAATCTGCAAAAAACAAATTTGGCTATAAAGAAGTAAGCCCTAAAAATCCACATTGGTGCGCCTCTACCAGAAACCCAAAGTGTCTTTTTCTGTCTCTGTATTATCTACATCATGAACTCAAGGTTAGCTTTTATTTGCTTCTTTCAAATTTGTTCCTGCACATCCTTTGCAGAAAATCAGTCTGGAGGATGAAATAAGGAACTCAGAAGTGGGTGGGCAGCAGGCTCTGGATGATGCTCGGGAGAAGATTGCTCAGCTTGAGGATGCGCTCCGCAGAGACAAACAACTGATGGCACGGCAGGTGCGCGAGTATCAGGAGCTCATGAACCTCAAGCTGGCCCTGGATATTGAGATCGCCACCTACAGGAAACTTCTGGAAGGAGAGGAGATGAGGTACAGTGGCTTTTGAACAGGTCCACCGGGCTGTATTGGACTATTTTTTGTTTTGGCATGAATGGTTTATACTGTCTGCCTGAGCAGAGTTCTCATTTTTCTTCTTGTTTCACCTATAGATTGGCTGAGCATCGGCGTGATCAGTTTGGTAAGAGGTTTTTTTTAACTATTACTACCTCTTCTTTACATTACCACACATGCGTGCACATCTTCATTTCATTTAATGAACATTTTTACTCACATTTTTAATCACATTCACACAGCTGCGTCACAAATCCAGATCCGGGGCGTAGGCTGTGCTATGCCACTGTCACGCTAAAGTAAACTTGTCTCATCTTTTGCTCAGATTTCTAAAATCAAACCAAAAAACCATCCCCCGTCCTTGCTTATGCAGACGTCAAGGTCCCAAAGTCCTGGTCAAGTGAGATGCCTTCACAAATCCACTCTCCTGACGAAGCCAACAAGTGCCTGATTATAAAAATTGAAGTCAAGGATGGCCGCGTGATCTCTGAGAGTTCACAACTTCTTTAAGGATTCTGCTTGCCGCTACAGTACTGATATTTGCTTTAAAGCAGTGGTATTTAACTCCAGTCCTTGGATGACTTGAATGTTTTCCCTGCATTTATAAGCCATATTTAATTAAAGAAGATTCTGAGTAATTAGATGTTGAATTGAACTAGGAACAAGATTTGACAAACTGTATAATAGGGCTGCACGATATGCCATTAGTTAACCATTATTGTAATATTGGCTTTTGCAGTACTGGTATAGCAGAAGGTTGGTTACAATATGCAAAAGCCCTAAAACACTTCAAGATACTTATGTGTTTTGATTAATCAAGGTATGTAATCGAACAAGTGGAAATTATAGTAATGTAGGCTAATCTTGCATTATTAATTTACTATTGCTGTTTAGTATCACACATATATAGTTATTGTGGCATACCACAATAACTATATGTACTAATATAATCAACAAACTATGTCCATATTCTGCAGCCCTAATGTGTAGTACCAGTTGGATTAGTACAAGGAACCACTGTTCTAGAACCAGGGTTATTATAGTTAACTAAAACTATTACTAAAATGAAAACTAGCAGTGAATAAATGTGCTCGTTACCTGTAATAAAAACAAAAATGGCAGTTTTCAGAAACACAAAAACTAAATCAAGACAAAAATGTCAACAGGAAAAATAAACAGAATTACTGAGAAAAAAAACTTGTTTTTCAGTGTGTGAATGAGGGTTCAAAAGTGTAGCTGGATCTGATTTGAACTTGTGGTTGTATTGTACCCTTATCAACTACCTACTATTACAGCGTTCATCATAATATTTGAAACTAAAACTGAAATTAAATGAAAACTAAACTAAAACTACCTATTCATACATGCTTAAAACAAACTAAACTGAAATCAAAAGCCAAAATGAAAAACTAAATAAAAATAACAAACAAATGACGGTTTCGAAACTATAATAACCCTGTCTACCCTCTTCATAACCCCACTACCCTCTTAAGTCTGGGTGTCAGGAGAGCCATTGGTGACCCTGTGCCTCTTTACTGCACCATGTCTTTTTGTTATTGCTTTACCATGTTCTTTGTTGGTGAATGTAAAAGCAACATATACTTGAATGTCCTCAGGGAAATAAAAGGGAACTTTTACTCCTAACTATACAGCTGTGGGTCTTTTTTGTTCTGTAAGCAATGATCTCATGGTGTAGGTCCTGGTCTTTGTCAGTCTGTAACAGTATAGGCATACAGTGTTTCCTAGAAACACCACTACACCTGGCTTTTTAAAAATCTTACTGAACATGCACTGGGAATGTAACTTGGAGGCCTAGACACGTTTGTTTGTGATTAGGAGGGTGATAAGGGAAGGTCTGTTTTTAGAATAGAGCACACATACTTGGCTCTCAGACAGTGATATCGAGACCTGGAAAGAAATAAAATGATGAAGATGACAATTTCAGCAGCAAAATGTCTGGGACTACAGCCAGTTTCACCCCACAACTTCACTTGCTCGCACACTTGCTATCACGCTTATGCCTATAAATGTGAAATGACTGGTTTGTGATGCACCCCAGCGCAAGTTTTGCAGGATTTTAGTGTGCATTGTAAAATAGAATATAAAAAGAAAAAGATGTTCCCCAGATTCAAATGTCACACAGATTGAACAGCCCGTTAGTCAGTTTCATCGTTTTGGGCTTGCAAACGCTCTTTTAGAGCTCTAATTATTCACATTGTCTTCCAGATGTCCAACATCATGTTTTGACTTAATTTGCAAGGGAATGCGGACCAAGACGTTTGGTTTATTCTGTAAATTAACTCAACCATTAACAAGTTGTAAAAGTTTTGAAAGGAGACAGACTTATTTTGCTCATCACACTATGGAAATGGTTAATTACTCAGCACAGGAGACTATTTAAAACTGTCTACACAACCCCTTCAGCATTTTAACTTACTGTGTCTCTTTGTCCTGCATGAAGTGTTATAGATCGCCTTTATGGCGACAAAGAGCCCTGATGCTACTTCAGTTTTCTTCAGGCATAGAGTTATCAAAGAAGATAGAACAAAGAGACAAAAGTTGTAGCTGATAGAACTAAATTTCCAAATATTTAAACAGTTCCAGAAATCCTCATCACAGAGTCACCCTAACTGAAATCAGACCCCCTTCAGGCAATCTTAGATTTGCTTAATACTTTAAGTAAATATCACTGTACCCAATAGATAGTGTGCAGAAATTTAGGCTTGTATCGTCTTTGGCTTATGAGATGTAGAGGCTTTGAAAGTGAGTATGGATTTTTGTTTTTAAATGGTGTCATGGTGTAGAAACAGAAAAGGCCAGATTTGATCCAGTACATTTTCTAAATATTGAGATATATGAGATATTCAGTAAGTCATTAAAAAATGTCTCTATATCTTTTATGCTTTGGTAGTTGAGGTAGAATTTCATTTTTCAAAATTTCTGTGTATTTCAATTGTTGAGATGTAAACAAAGTGGTTTGATGTGAAATTATCCATTCCAGAGAAACTTACTGACTGAGATTTCTTGACAGTGATGGTCATAGGATCCAGGGGTCTCAATTTTCTACAAAAATGCAGTAATTTTATTTACGATCCAAAATGACCAGTGAATTTACACGTGTGTTCTAAATTTATTACAAGCCCAATTCCAAAAGTCAGTAGGTAAAATACAATAAAAAACAGAATGCAGTGACTTATAAAACTACTTTGACCCGTATTTGAACAAAAACAATACAAAGACAAGATATTTCATGGTTTATCACTCTTTCTGAAATTGATCCCTGCAACTTGATCTAAAAATGCTGGGACAGAAGCAAATTTAAGATTAAGAACATAATAAAATGTTTAAAAACATCTTAAGCAGGTAATGCAATCATGCATGAATTTAAAAGGAGCACCCAGGAAAGGCCAATTCCTTTGTGAGCAAGGATGGGTCCAGGCTCACCACTTTGCCAAAAATGAGCAAAAAATCCAAATAACGTTCCTCAGCCAGGGATTGCAAGGATTGTAAGTATTTCACCCTCTACAGTGCATAATATCATCCAAAGATTTAGGGAATCCAGAGAAATCTCTCTGTGTGACCTTTGACCCTTTAGACCTCACTGCGTTAAAACCTGTCATGTTTCTGTGATGGATATCACTGCATGGGTTCAGGAATACTTTGAAAAATTATTGTCAATAAATACCAGCTGTCGACTGCACAACTACAAATTAAGACTGTACTATGCACAGT